>CAUYQV010086550.1:0-21363 GCA_963574575.1 Galagoides demidoff | reverse complement strand
AACACTTGCATCCTGCCCTGCAAGGAGGTTTGGTTCTTTGAGTTGTAAATAAAACCACTGTTCATTCTGTGGTCTGTTGATTCATTCATCGAATCGTCAAGACCAAGAGCCTGGAAATCCAGTGTTAGAAATCCGGTATCACTAGGACACAAATCAAACCTCCACAAAATCAAAAGAGTTGAAATTTTACCTTGTATCTTCTCAGGCCAAAAGGCTTTAAAGTTGGAAATCAACTCCAACATAAACATTCAACCCAACACAAAGGCACAGAAATTAAGCAACCTTATGCTGAATAACAGTTAGATTCATGAAGACATAAAAAGGGAAATCATAAACTTCCTTTAGGAAAACAAGAATGAACACACAAGCTACCAAATCCTGTGGAATACAGACAAAGTGTCCTGAAGGGAGTTTTTTTTTTTTTTTTTTGTAGAGACAGAGTCTCACTTTATCACCCTTGGTAGAGTGCTGTGGCAGTATTACACAGGTCACAGCAACCTCCAACTCCTGGGCTTAGGCTATTCTCTTGCCTCAGCCACCTGAGTAGCTGGGACTCCAGGTGCCTGTCACAACATCCAGCTGTTTTTCTGTTGCAGTTTGGCCAGGGCTGGGTTTGAACCCATCACCCTTGGTATACGGGGTCAGCGCCCTACTCACTGAGCCACAAGTGCTTCCCCTGAAGGGAAAATTTATTGCTTTAGATCCCTACATCTGAAAAAACAGAAAGACAGCTCATCAACAAACTCACAAACCACCTTGTGGGACTGGAAGAAGAAGAACAATCTGAGCCTAAACCCAGCTGAGGAAAAGAAATATCCAAAATTATATCAGAAATTAATGAAATTGAAAACAAAAGAATCATTCACAAAATTAATGAACCAAAATGTTGATTTTTTGAAAAAGTAAATAAAATAGATGACTCCTTGGCCATACTAACTAGATGCAGAAAAGTAAAATCTCTAGTAACATGAATCCAAAACAATAAAGAGGAAATAACAACAAATGTCACAGAGATGCAAGATATTATCTCTGAATATTACAAGAAACTCTATGCCCAGAAAGTTGACAATATGAAGAAAATGGATGAATATTTGAAATCACATCCCCTCCCTAGATTTAGCTAGGAAGAAATAGATCTCCTGAAGAGACCAATTTCAAGCATTGAGATCAAAGAAAGAATGAAAAAATATGCCAACAAAAAAAAATCCCTGGTCTGGATGGCTTCACACCAGAATTCTATCAAACCTTAAAAAAAAACTTTACTCCCATACTGAAGAAATTATGGCAAAGAATTGAGGAGGAAGGAATCTTCCCCAACATGTTCTATGAAGCAAACATTACCCTGATACAAAAACCAGGAAAAGACCCAACTAAAAAGGAAAACTTCAGAACAATTTCACTAATGAATATAGATACAAAAATTCTCAACAAAATCCTAACCAGTAGACTCTATCTTGTCATTTAAAAAGCCATAGCTCATGTTTAAGTAGGTTTCATCACAGGGTTCAAGGCTGCTTCAACATTTGCAAGTCCACAAACATAATCCACCATATCAACAGAAGCAAAAAGAAATAACATATGTTCCTCTCAATGCATGCAGAAAAAGCATTCAATAAAATCCAGCACACTTTTCTAGTGAGAACACTGAAGAATACATGTATTGGTGGTTCTTTCCTTAAACTGATCAAAGCCATCTACAACAAACTCATAGCTAAAATTTTACTGAATGGAGTAAAACTGAAAGCATTTCTACTTAGAACTGGAACCAGACAAGTTTGTCTTCTATCACCAGTACTATTCAACATAGTGCCGGAAATTCTAGCCAATAAATCAGGCAAGAGAAGGATATAAAGGGCATCCAAATGGGAGCAGAGGAGGTCAAATTCTTCCACTTTTCTGACAATATGAACTTATACTTAGAGAACATGAAACACTCAAGGAAATGGATAAGATTCCTGGAAGTCATCAAAAAATACAATAATGCCTCAGAATACCAAGTCAATGTCCACAAATCAGTAGCCTTTGGATATGCCAATAACAGGCAAAATGAGAAGCTAATTGAGGACACAATTTTCTTCACAGTAGCTTCAAACAAAATAAAATACCTAGGAATATACCTAACAAAAGAGGTGAAGGACTTCTACAAAAAAAACTATGAAATTCTCTGAAAAGCAATATCAGAAGATATTAACTAATGGAAGAACATACCATGCTCATGGCTAGGAAGAATTAACATTGTTCAAATTTTTATACTTCCCAAAGCAATCTCCAGATTCAATGCCATCCCTGTTAAATTACCAACATCATATTTTCAAGACTTAGAAAAAATAATTCTTCATTTTGTATGGAACAAGAAAATCCCTCAAATAGCTAAGGAAATTCTTAGAAATAAAAACAAGACTGGTGACATCAGCTACTAGACTTTAGGTTGTAGTACAAGGCCATAGTGATCAAAACAGCATGGCATTGGCACAAAAATAGAGACATAAACATCTGGAATAAAATAGAAAACCATGAGATGAAACTAACATCTTATAGCCACCTGATCCTTGATAAACCAAACAAGAACATACACTGGGAGGAAGAATCCCTATTCAATGAGTGGTGCTGGAAGAACCAGATATCCACATGTAAAAGACTGAAACTGGGCCTTCACTTTTCTCCACTCACAAAAATTGATTCAGGATGGATAAAAGTCCTAAATTTAAGGCATGAAATGATAAAAATCCTAAAAGAAAGCATGGGAGAAACACTTGAAGATATCATCCTGGGAAACGATTTTATGAAGAAGATTTCTATGGCATTTGCAACAACAACAAAAATAAACAAATGAGAATTAAATTGAAAAGCTTCTGTACGTCTAAGGAGACAACAACCAAAGCAAATAGATAGCCTGCACAATGGGAAAGGATATTTGCATATTTTGAATCAGGAAAAAGCTTGATAACTAGAGTGTACAGATAACTCAAATTAATCAACATAAAAAAGCCAATTATCCCTTAAATCACTGGACAAGAGATATGAATAGAACCTTCTCTAAAGAAGACAGACAGATTGTTAACAAACATATTAATAATGTTCATTGTCTCTAATTATTAGAGAAATGCAAGTCAAAACCACCCTGAGGTATCTAACCCCAGCGAGAGTGGTCCACACAAAATCTCAAAATTGCAGATGCTGGCATGGATGTGCAGAGAAGGGAACACTCTTACACTGTTGGTGGGAATGCAAACTAACAAACATTTTAGAAGGGAATATGGAGCACCCTCAAGGAACTTAAACTAGATATCCCATTTGATCCTGAAATCCCATTGCTGGGCATCTACCCAGAAGAAAAAAATTCCTTTTGCCATGAGGACACTTGAACTAGACTGTTTATGGCAGCTCAATTTACAATCACCAAACTGTGGAAACAGCCTAAATGTTAATCTAACCCAGGTATGGATTAACAAGCTGTGGTATATGTATACTATAAAATACTATTCAACTATTAAAAGAGATGGAGATTTACATCTTTTGCATTAACCTGGATGGGAGTGGAATCCATTATTCTTAGTAAAGCATCACAAGAATGGAGAAGCAAGAATCCTATGTACTCAATTTTGATATGAGGACAATTAATGATCTAGTACATGATGTAGCATCAGAGGAAGGGGAGAGGAGAAAGAGGGACAAGCAAGAGGGGGATCCTGGTGTGTGATCCTTTTGGTGGCATGGCACAATTATAAGAGGGACTTTACCTGAAAAATGTAATCAATGTAACCTGCTCTTTTGTACCCTTAATGAATTCCCCAAAATAAAAAAAAGATATCAATATTTAGACAATCCTATATTTACACAGTCGTCATTGCTCATTTTTTAAATCATTTTATGGAAGATATTTGATTCAAAGATAATGTCTACAAATAATTTTATCCCTCATCATATAGTCACATTTTGTCTCCAACTTCAATGCTATTTCCATTATATCCAAGAGATTGAGGAATAAATATGCTCAGACTTCCTGATTTCTGAAGTTCTAAATTAGAAGATACCCATCCTGTTACCCAAGCTACATATATTCATATTTATTACCAACTCTGTTATTCTGTGTCTTATATCCTTGCATATTTCTCAAGTTCCAGAACTTCTACCTTCTCCCCTATAATAATTCCATCATTTACTAGTTTTATCTGCTACCTTGCCATGCTATGTCACTCTTTATTAATTTTTATGTCATTGATATTACTGTCTCATTTTGGTATCAGTAAAAATAATTGTTCTAAAATTTCTGATATTTGTGGGCTGTTATCATAGTCCCCTCCTTACTTTCAGATCGTAGCAGGCAGTAAGCTAGTCTCCTTATTCTTAGAGCCCTTAAGCTGCCTTCACCAATCAGGAAGTCCTAGGCTCTATTTGGTTGAACTTAATTATCTTTCCATAACTCTATTAAAATTTCTCTAAGTTGTTGACATCTATTTAAAGCAGAGACACATCTGAGCCTTACCTGGACACTTCTGGTACCAGTACAGTGACAGAATTAATAGATATTTTTACCACAATAAAATTCAGAAACTGATGAAAAATTCATATTTATCCTCTTAAATTTTTTGAATATTTTTGTGCCTCTATTTATTTCTTTGTTTCTCAGGGAAAAATGATTCAGGTATAAAATTATAAAGTTGTTCCAACTTGTATTCCATTCCCATTTCACCCTATGTAATCACATGCTGCTGCTAATACCTCCTGATACAGGAGAAATTAATAAGATACATGCATAAAAAATTGAAATGCTGAAGATTTAAGATGACATCTTTTCACAGGTTATTGAATTTTTTTTGGAGACCCTGGTAAGAGTGCAGTGGTGTCATAGCTCACAGCAATCTCAAACTCTTGGACTCAAGTGATCATTATGCCTTAGCCTCCCTAGTAGCTGGGACTACAGGCACGCTCCACAATGCCCTGCCACTTTTAGAGACAGGGTCTTACTCTTGCTCAGGCTGGTCTTGAACTCCTGAGCTCAAGAAATCCATCCACCTGGGCCTTCCAGAGTGCTAAGACTATAGGCATGAACCATTGTGCCCAGCCTGGTTATTGCATTTTTCAAAATGCTGACAAAGACCTTCAGTCCATCACATCAGGCAATGTGATGAAACTAGAAAAGTTATAACATTGATTTACCCCCATGGATGTAACACCAATTGTGTAAACGTGAACAAGTTATTTCACCTTTATGAGACTCGGAGAACGTTTGTTGCTATGAAAGAGTTTGGACCAATTAACTTTAAGGTTATTCCAGTACTTAAATTTTATGAATTTCCAACAATGGGAAATTTCTGAACAACTCCTTATTACATCATAAAGGCTACTTCATCTGCTGAACAAAGCTGATTATGAATATGAGTCTATCTTTCCAATCTATGAGAATACACAGCAAAAACAATTCCACCTCAGGAAATTTGAAAAAAAAAATTCAGAAAGGGTAAGTAGGATTTTTCCAGGCTAGGTAGAAAATTATAGAGAATAACATGCCAAGTACAAAATAAAGTATATGAAATAATATGCCAAGGTCAGGGATGGCAGCTCACACCTGTAATTCTAGCACATTGAGAGGTCCAGTGGAACAGGGCATGACTAACCTGTGGAACACAGCGAGATCCCCACAACATAAAAATAAAATTAGCCAAGTGTGGTAGCATGCACCTGTAGTCCCAAGCTTAGGTGGGAGGATCACTTGAGCCCAGGAGTTCAACATCATGGTAAGCTATGTTTTGGCCATTGTACTCCAGCCTGGGCAACACAACAAGACCCCCATTCTAAAAAAAAAAAGAAAAGAAAAAGAAAGAAAAATAAATAATATGCTAGTATATAATAATGTGCTGTATTAAAGAAATAAGGAGTTGATGAATGAGGCTGAAAATTGGGAATATGGTAGATGTTGAACTTATAGTAGATTAGGTACATACTGTGAAGGGCACTGAATGCTATTCCCAGTGTTAGAAATGCATACCCTTGATAATGGTAGTCACTGATGATTTGTAAACTATGGAATGACATGATTACTCTGTGCTTTAGGATAAAACCTTTGGCAAATTTAGAGTTTTGTAATTGAGTTCCTGAGGTTTACAATCATATCATCTGAGAAGAGTGAAGTTTGATATCCTCTTATCCTATTTGGATACCCTTGATTGCCTTCTTCTCCCTGATCACAAAGGCTAGGACTCTCATTACAATGTTCAAAAGCAGTGGAGACAGAAGGGAACCTTGCCTTGTTTCTGATCTGAGTGGAAATGTTTTCAGTTTTGCTCCATTCAAAACAATATTGGCTGTGGGCTTGCTGTAAATGGCCTCTATCAGGTTAAGAAATGCCCCTTCTATGGCTCAAAGGAATAGGACACTGGCCTCATATACTAGATGTGGTGGTTTCAAACCCAGACACAGCCAAAAACTGCAAAAAAAACCCCCCAAAATTAAGAAATGCTCCTTCTATATCTATTTTCTTAAGTGTTCTGATCATGAAAAAATGCTGGATATTACCAAAAACTTTCTATGCATCAATTGAGAGAATCATATGGTCTTTGTTTTTTATTTTGTTTATGTGATATATTATATTTACAGATTTACATATATTGAACCTGCCTTGAGATCCTCAGATAAAACCCACTTGGTCATGGTATATAATTTGTTTGATGTGTTACTGAATTCTGTTTGCTAGGATGTTATTGAATACTTTTGGATCAATATTCATTAGTGATATTGTCTATAATTTTCTTTTCTTGTTGGGTCTTTTCCTGGTTTGAGGATCAGGGTGACATTTGTTTCATAGAATGTATTGGGAAGTAATCCTTCTTTTTCTGTTTTGGGAAAGGTTAAGTAGTCTGGGTTCTAGTGCCTTTTTAAAGGTTTTGTAGAATTCTGGTGTAAGGCAATCTAGTCCTGGACTTTTACTTTTGGGGAGATTTCTTATAGTTGATGCTATTTCAGAAGTTGATATAAGCCTATTCAACATTTTCACTTCTTTGTGGCTAAGTCTAGGAAGGTAGTGTGCTTCCAAATTGGTCTATTTCCTTCAGATTTTCATATTTCTGAGAATAGACTTTTTTTTGTAATATTCATTAAAGATCTTTTTGAATTTCTGAGGAATCTATTGTTATTTTGTCTCTGTCATTTCTGATTGATGAAATTCGAGAATTTACTATTTTATTTCTGGTTAGATTAGCCAAAGGTTTATCTATTTTATTGACCTTTTCAAAAAACCACCTTTTTGATTAAGTGCTCTCTTGTACAATTCTTTTGTTTTCAATTTTATTTAATTCTGCTCCGATTTTGGTTATTCATTTTCTTCTGCTGGGTTTGGGATTGGAATGTTCTTCCTTTTCTATTTGCTTGAGACATTCCATTAAGTTATTGACTTCCTATCTTTCTATTTTCTTCAGGAAGGATTGCAGTGCTATAAATTCCCCTCTTAGGACTGCATTTGCAATATCGCATAGGTTCTGGTAATTTGTGTTTTCATTATCATTTTGTTCCAATAATTTGGCGATTTCCTTCTTAATCTCACCTATGACCCAGCTATCATTCAGCATGAGGTTATTTAGTTTCCATGTCTTTGTGTGTATATGCAGATTCCAGTTGTTACTGAGTTCAACTTTTATTCCATAATGGTCTGAGAACATACAAAGAATAATTTCTATTATTTTATATTTGCTGAAGTTAGACTTGTGACCTAACATGTGATCAATTTTGGAGGATTTTCCACGGGCTGATGTTCAGTTTTGTTAGGATGCAATGTTCTGTAAATGTCTGTTAAATCCAATTGTTTAATGGTGAATTTTAAGTCTAATATTTATTTTTTTAGTTTCTTATTAGAGGATCTATCTAACACTGATAAAAGGGTGTTAAAATCTCTGACTATTACGGTTCTGGAGGAAATAATTTGCTCATGTGTGTTAGAGTTCTCTTATATATTGATGCACATTCTGGATGGGTGCATAAATGTTAATAATTGAAATATCATCATGTTGTTTGTTTTTCTTAACAAATATGATCTGACCATTCTTAACTTTCTTTACTTTTTTTTGGTTTCAAGCCTATTGTATCTGCAAATAAAAGTTCAACATCTAATTTTTTTCTGATTTTCATTTGTCTGAGGGTAGTGGGTTCAAAACCATCTCGATGCAAACTACAACAAAAAAGTAGCCAGACTTTGTGGCGGGCACCTGTATTCTCCGATACTCCGGAGGCTGAGGCAAGAGAATCACCTAAGCCCAAGAGCTGGAGGTTGCTGTGAGCTGTGATGCCACATTACTCTACTGAGGGTGAAAAAGTGAGACTCTGCCTCTAAAAAAGGGAAAGAAAGAAAGAAAGAAAGAAAGAAAGAAAAGAAAAGAAACAAATACATATTTATCTTTTTAGGTAAGATGAGATTCTTGTATGCTGCAGATATCTGGCCTGAGTCTTTATATCTAGTCAGCCAACCTGTGTCTCTTTAGAGGACAATTTAAGCCATTCTTATTAATTGAGAGTATTATTAAGCCTGGCAGCATTTTGGGCATGGAGTTTTTAGCAAGTCCAGTGGATATTTTAATCCTTTTGCTACTGTGGAAGTTGGAATTTGATCGAATGTTTCTGAGTGAGTTTACTTTGGGGTGTAGGATTACACTGGTCCTTATGGAGGATAGGTTTGAGAATATCCTGGAGAGCTGGTTTAGTTATGGCAAATTTCTTCAACATGTTAATGTCATTAAAGTATTTTTTTCATCATAAATGAAACTCAGTTTAGCTGGATACAGGATCTTGTGTTTATAGATTTTTGTTTTAGAAATTTAAAGGTCAATGACCATCCTCTTCTGGCTTGAAAAGTTTCAGCAGAAAGATCTGCAATCATTGTAATATTCTTCCTCTCATAGGTTATGGTTTTCTTACATCTGGCTGCTTGCAGAATTTTCTCCTTCATATTAACTTTGGTGAAGTTAATTACAATGTGTCTGGGAGATTCTTTATTTGGGTTGAGTTGTGCTGGGTTTCTGGAACTGTCTGTTATCTGGATTTCAGAATCTCTTGCCATATTTGGGAAGTTCTCCTCAATTATCTCTTGGAATAGAGAATCTGGTCTTTCAAAGCAACCTCATCATCTTCAGGAATTACTTTTAGGCACATGTTTGCTTTTTTTGAATTATCCCACAGCTCTCTGAGAGAATGATCCATTTTTGCTCTCCACTTCTCCTCCCCTTTCAGCATTTGAGAGCATTCAAAACTTTGTCTTCAATGTCAGAGATCCTTTCTTCTGCCTCCTCCATTCTGTTACTGAGGGAGTCTACTGTGTTTCTCCTATCTTGGAGGGCTACAATTTCTTTTCTCAATGTGTCAAGAACTTTGTTGATTTTGTCTTTGAATTTATTGAATTCCTGAGAAACCAGATGAATTATTCTTAGAATTTCTTATTCCAACTTTACTTCCCTTATGTTAATCTTATTTTCCATCCAATTTTTAAACTCGATTTCTAACATCTCATCCATTTGTTTACAAATGGGATCTTCTGGTGTGTTTGCCTTGTCATTCCTTGGGGGAGTTGATATACTCTGAATATTCATGTTGCCAGAGTTTTTTCCGCTGATCACCCCCCATGATTATTTTTCAGCATTTGGATAGATGAACAGGTAAGGTGAAATTGGATTGGGGTCTCCTGGAGTAGTGATTAACCAGCCCCTTGCTCAAGAGCTGGGACTGGTGACTGCAGCTTTTTTCCTACATCTTTGCAAGGACTCACATAGTGCTACAGCCTGTGACTCTCGGGACCTGCTTTGTGGGGTGGGGCTAGGTGACTCTGTCTTGTATTCAGCTGGTCTCTTTTCAATTCTAGTGAATCAGTGATTCTGGTATGAAGTCTCAGGTGTGGAGAAATACAAGCACCTAAGACACCTCACCCCCTGTAGGTAACAACCGGAACAAGAAAATCAAACCTTCCCACTACAGCACACCAGGGTATGACCTTGGAGTGTCCTCAGGTGATTGGCCCAGGTCAAGAGTTCCAAACCAATTATCCAAGACAGCAGCAACTCTAATGTGAGAGAGGTCAAAAGGTCTCCAGCAACTAGATGGTAGGGGTGTACTGGCAGCTCAAGTTTGGCTTGTTTGGTGCTCCAGGGAGTCAGAAAGGCCTGCCTGGTAGAAGCACTAGACCAGGGAGGTTGGTGCCTTTTTCCCCACCTTACACCTCTTTCACTCCCAATCACTGATAACCCCACAAGGCCATGGACCTATTCCTTCCAATAAGCAAATGTTCCAGGGCTTTGCACCTGCCAGAGTCAAAGGAAAGGTAATGCCCTCTCAGTCAGGCCATGATCCTCTGTCACCAGCTGGCAAGGGGGGCTGAGGCCTGCCTTCTTCGGGTGCATGTTGGCAACTGGGGAGTGTTCCACCTGAGCTCTGTCCAAACCTGAGGAAAACAAATCAGCAAATGTTATTCTCCCTCAGCCACCGAACCTTTGCCTCAGCCACTGTGCAGTTATGGTATCCCTATAGGATGAGGTCTGGCTCCCTCTGGAAGTCCTCAGAGGGAGGTGACTTTCCAAAATTAGACCCCAGAGATATATGGCTGAGAAAAGAGGTCCTCAGTTCACCACTCACTTGTAAAAATCTCACAGCAAGCAAAAAAATCTCTCTTGAGGGAGGGGACAGACATTCTTTTCTTTGAGGTGAGTGTTGTATCTGAAATTTGCATACTTGGAATTGCAGCTTGCCTCAGTGGAAGTGATGTGCAGTTATAACTCCTCTTTCTCAGCTCAGCTTCCAAACTTTTTGATCATTATCCTTCCCTCTGGATGGAAGCTTCTGTGAAAAGCTGGCTCTAGTTGCCATCTTGCCCCTCTTCCCTCAGATTGCTATTCTTAAATAATTCTTTCCACATCTATCTCCTCCTCACTGTAAGCGTTTCCTTCTTTTTGCTGTCAACATGATTGATTCTAAGTGAAATGACTGCTTTGTTCTTTATAATGATTTAACTAGTTATCCTACTAACTAATACAACAAAAAATTGATAAATAAAACAGTTTCATTTTTTTATCATCACTACACTGTAGGTGAACTAAACTACTCTCTGAGATATTTTTCCATTTTGTACCACCTCCCAAAATAACAATTTCCATGTCCTTATTACCCCTTTTGTTTTCCTAAATTTACTTGAAATTTTGGTATTCAGGGATATATGTAGCCTATTAAGGATTCTAAAATTTGGTAAACAAATTTAAATCCACCTAATCCACACCTTACAGCCTTCAATGATAAACCTCTTTCACTTCTGTTTTTCTGAATAATGAGGTACCACCTTTTTACACTATCCTTATATGTGTGAGAGAAAATTTCCCCATTACTTGCACTCTTTTGAAAAATTAAGAATATAAGTAATAACAGTTTTTAAGTATTGAGGTCTTGTCTGAAGCCTTGCACCTTAGAAAATAGGCAAGCCAGAACCTACAGAACAGGATTAACAACCTTCTGAATGGAACACTGACTGCACTGGTGTTCACCCAAGCAGATAAGGGTTGATAGACCTCTATGCAGGGGAACAAGTCTAAGGTGATGTATGTATAAAACTATGTCCTCCAGCGGGTGGCTTCCAAGCTCCTTGAAGACAAAGCTGCAAAACTTAATTCTTAGAGCTAAATTCAGTGCTTGTAAAATAGATTACCCTTTTGCTCCACCTGTTGATTATTTACTCTATAGAAATAAAGTTTGGAATGCATGGTTGCTTAAGAAATAATATGGTTGTTTTTAAGTCAGTTTTCCAGACTCAGTGTTTCCTTTTAAGGTTAGGATGGAATAGGGAATCTTAATTATAGATTATTGATTGATGTCATGTACATGACTTACTGATTATAAAAGACCCTTTGAAATAAAGATGATTGTTACTTACCATCCCATGAGCAGTAGTCTGTTTCTTGCATCCATACAAATTTAGGTGCAGACTTACACCTGAGGCAAAGCTCTCTCCATTTCCTTACAGAACCTTCAACTGACAGATGTGTTATATGATGTGATCCTGATATGATACCAGTCCCACTACTGGTATTTTTTGTTGCCATCACTTGCCACATTTTTTTTTTCTTTTCTAAGATTAGTACATAATTCCTCAGGTACAGTGGCAAGGTATTTGCACAATGCTTCTCTGTACTAGAACCTTCAAAAAAAGGCCATTTTTATTCACTTGTCACCTAGGGGGTGTCCTTTTACACCCTTCTTTATTTTCATATAACCAACAATAGATAATTTTGAATATTTAATAGGCTAGGAACACAGAAAGGAATAAGCATCCATTTACAAGGGATCTAATTGAAAATTCCCTACCTAGAGGAGGGGCAAGATGGCTGACTAGAGCCAGCTTTTGACAGAAGCTCCCATCCAGAGGGAAGGATAATGATCAGAAAGTCCCCAATGATGTTGAAGACAGGGAGCTGAGCTGAGATAGAAGAGTACTAACTGCATATCACCTCTGCTGAGGCAAGCTACGACTCCAAGAAAGCAAATTTCAGGTACAAAACTGATCTCAAAGGATAAGTGTCTGTCCCCTCACCCAAGAGAGATTATTTGTTTTTTCTTGCTAGCTGTACATTTTATACAGGAGAATGGTGAACTAAAGACCTCTTGTCTCACCCCATGGGAGAGATTTGTAGGAAGTGGGGACTACTTCTCCAGGGAGACACTGCTGTGACCCTGAGCAATCTCTTCCCAGGCATGAGCGTTGAACTAACATTTGCCAAGCCATTTTGAGCTTCCAGTCCACCCTTCCTCCCTTGCTTGACGGACCAGAACCCTAACCCTTGCAGAGACCATAATGTCTGCCGTTTGTTGCCAGGTCTGGGCACTGCACGGACCATGGTGGAAAAGCTGCAATATAACAGTGAGCCCAGTAGTAGTGCAAAGAAAGGGGGTGAGGCTGTCAGGCTTAGCTCTGCAAAAGTGCAAACTATCTGTGGCAGAAGGCTTGTGAGCCATGTGTCCCACCCTGCTGGAGCCTCACATCCCTCATCCCACCAAGCCAGAGCCACTCGCTGCACACTCCGACCTTCTGGAGCCACCACACTCTCCACACTACCAGAGCTATGTGACCTGTGCTCAGCCCAGCTAGAGCCACTTGCAGCACACCTTGCCATGCTGGAGCCATCACTTGCCCTACCCTGACAGAGCTGCCACATGTTCCACCCTGCCAGAGCCGCAGTCCCTTCACCCTACCCAGTCAGAGATGCACACCACATGCTATGCCCTGCCAAAGATGCCTCACACCCCAGCCTGCCAGGGTTGCTGTGCACCCCACACTGCCAGAGTCTCAGTATGTCCTGCCCTGCCAGAACACCATGCTGCATGCCCCACCCTGCTGCTGGAGCTGTGCACCCCATGCTCCCAAAGCCACTGCTATAGCCTCCTTCCTGGCTCTGAGAGCCACCTGGGAGCTTCACAGGGACAATTACAATGAAGATTCAACAACAGTAGAGTGTTCCCACTGGGGTCTAATCTTCTAGCGACATCTCCCCAACTCTGAGGACTGCCAGAGGAAGCCAGACCTCTCCCCATACAGATACCAGTACTGCAGAGCAGCTGGGGCAAAGTTGTGGTGGCTGAGGGAGAAAAACATTTGCTGACTTAATATCCTCAGGTTCAGACTGAGCTCAGGTGGAACACTCCCCAGTTGCCATTGAGTACCCAAGGCAGGCAGGCCTCAGCTCCCCCAGCCAGTTGGTGGCAGAGGGTGATGGCTGGGCTGAGGGGGCATTGACTTTCCTTTGACTCTGGCAGGTACAAAGCATGGGCATATCTGCTTATGGGAGGCAGAAGGACTATAACCCCATGGGGTTACCAGTGACTGGGTGTGAAAGAGCTACAAACTGAGGAAAGAGACACCAGCCCCCTGGTCCAACTCTGCTACTGGGTGAACTTTTCTGACTCCACACAGCACCGTAGTGAGCCACATTTGAGCAGGCAGTAGACCTCTGCTATGTAGTTGCTGGAGACCTTTCAAACTCTCCCAATTAAGAATTGGTAGTGACTGGGTCAATTGATTTGGACCTCCTGACCTGGGCCTATCACCAAGGAACCTCTCAGGTAGTACCCCGGCTGTGTGGCAACAGGAAGGGTTGATTTTCCTTTTCCAGTTGTTACCTGTGGGGTCAGAATATCTTAGTTGCTTGTATTTCTCCACAGCTGAGAATTTGATCTAGAGTCACTGATACAATAGCATTGGACAGAGACCAGATAAATACAAGACAGAGCCACCTAACCCCACCACACCAAGCAGGCTGCTATAGCCTCAGACTGTAATACTGTACAGCTCATTTGCAATTTGCAAAGCTTTAGGGGAAAAAGCTGTAGTCATGAGTCCCAGATCCTTGGCAAAGGACTGGCTAACTGCAACTCCAGGAGCCCCCAACACAATTTCACCTTACCAGCACATCTACCCAAACAGTGAAAAATAATCATGGGTTGGAATCAGCAGAAAAACTCTGGGAACAAGAACAATCAGAGTAGATCAACTCCCCCAAGAAATGACAAAACAGACACACTAGATGATCCCATTCATAAAAAAATGGCTGAGATGTCACAAGTTGAGTTCAGAATTTGGATTGCAAATAAGATGAACAGAATGGAAGTAAAGATGGAATTAGAATGTCAAGGAATAATTTAAAAATTGTCTCAAGAATTCTTGAATTTGAAGAAAAAAATCACCAAAATTTTGACACATTGAGGCAAGAACTTGCAGGCCTCAGAGATCTTAGAAATACAGTAGAATCCCAAAGTAACAGAATAGAGCAGTCAGAAGAAAGTATCTCTGACATTGAATTTAAAGCTTTTGAACACTCCCAAATGCTCAAAGTGGAAGAGAATTGGAGATCAAAAATGGACTATTCCCTGAGAGAATTGGGAAACGACTCCAAAACAGCAAAATTCACTTTATAGGAATTCCTAAAGAAGAATAGATTGTTTCGAAAGGCCCAGACCTCTACTCCAAGAGATAATAGGGGGGAACATCCCAAAAATGGCAAGAGATTCTGAAATCGAGATAACAGTTTCAGAACCTCAGCATGACTCAATACAAATGAAACATCTCCTATACACATCATAATGAACTTCACCAAAGTTAATATGAAGGAGAAAATTCTGCAAGCAGCCAGACATAAGAAAACCATTATCTACAAGGGGAAGAATACGAGAATGACTGCAGATTGTTCCACTGAAACTTTTCAAGCTACAAGAGGATATTCATCAATCTTATCTTCCTAAAATAAAAGAACTTTCAACCCGGGATCCTATATCCAGCTAAAATGACTTTCATTTATGATGGAGAAATTAAATACTTTAATGACATTAACATGTTGAAGAAATTTGCAATAACTAAGCCAGGTCTCCAGGATATTCTCAGAATCATCCTGCACAATGAACAGCGCATTCAGAAACTTTTGATCAAATTACAAATTCCACAGTGGCAAATGGATTAAAAATGTCCCCTGGACTTTTGAAAAACTTGATATTCAAAATACTACCAAACTTATTAATACTCTCAATTAATGTGAACGGCTTAAACTTCCCCTTAAAGAGGCACAGGTTGGCTGACTGAATAAAAAGACTCAGGCTAAATATCAGCTACATACAAGAATCTCATCTGACCTTAAAAGATAAATATAGACTCAGAGTGAAGGGATGGTCACCTATAATTCAAGCAAATGGAAATCAGAAAAAAAAGCAGCTGCTGCAATTTTATTCACAGATACATTAGGCTTTAAACAAACAAAAGTAAGGAAAGAAAAGGATTATAACTTCATATTTGTTAAGGGAAACACTCAACATGATGATATTTCAATTATTAACATTTATGCACCCAACCAGAATGCACCTCAATATATAAGAGAGACTCTAAGAGACACAAACAACTTGATTTCCTCCAGCACCATAATATTTGGAGATTTTAGCACCCTTTTGGCGGTGTTGGATAGATCCTGCAGTTAGAAACTAAGCAAATAAATTTTAGACTTAAACTTAACCATTCAACAATTGGATTTAACAGACATCTACAGAACATTCCATCTTAAAAAATATGAATACAAATTCTTCTCATCAGCCCATGGAACATCCTCCAAAATTGATCACATATTGGGTCACAAGTTTAACCTTATAAAATTTAAAATAATAGAAATCACTCTTTGTATTTTCTTGGACCATGATGGAATTAAATTTGAACTCAGTAACAACTGGAATCTGCACACACACACACAATGACATGGAAAGTAAAAAAACTTCATGCTGAATGGTAGCTGAGTTATAGATGAGATTAAGAAGGAAATTACCAATTTTTTGGAACAAAATGATAATGAAGGCACAAATTACCAGAACCTTTAGGATACCACAAAGGCAGTCTTAAGAGGGAAATTGACAGCATTACAAGCCTTCCTCAAAAGAACAGAAAGAGAAGAAGTCAACAACTTAATGGGACATCTCAAGCAACTGGATTAGGAACAACATTCCAACCCCAAACCAAGGAGAAGAAATGAAGTGATTAAAATTAGAACAGAATTAAATGAAATTGAAAACAAAAGGATTTTACAATAGATCAATCAATCAAAAAGTTGTTTTTTTGAAAAGGTCAATAAATTAGATAAAACTATGGCTAACCTAACAAGAAATAAAAAAGTAAAATTCCTAATTTCATGACTCAGAAATGATAAAAGCCAAATAAAAACAGACTCCTCAGAAATTCAAAATATCCTTAATGAATATTACAATAAACTCCATTCTCAGAAATATGAAAATCTGAAGGAAATAGACCAATACTTGGAAACATGCCACCGTCCTAGACTTAGCCAGAAGGAAGTGGAAATGTTTAACAAGCCTATATCAAGTTCTGAAATAGCATCAACTATAGTAAATATCCCCAGAAAGAAAAACCCATGAACAGATGGCTTCACATCAGAATTCTACCAAAGTATTAAAGAGGAACTAGTACCTATATTACTTAATCTTTTCCAAAACATCAAAAAAGAAGGAATACTGTCCAATACATTCTATGAAGCAAATATCACCCTGATCTCCAAATCAGGAAAAGACCCAACAAGAAAATAAAATTATAGACCAATACCTCTAATTAGTATTAATGCAAAAATATTCAATAAGATTCTACCAAAAAAATATCCATCAACACATCAAACAAATTATACATCATGACCAGATGGGTTTCATCTCAGGGTCCCAAGGATGGTTCAATATACATAAAATATGTAAATATAATACATCAAATAAAAATTAAAAAAATAAAGACCATTTGATTCTCTCAATTGATGCAGAAAAAGTTTTTGATAACATCCAGCATCTTTTCTTGGTCAGAATACTTAAGAAAATAGGTGTAGAAGGAACATTTCTTAAACTGATAGAGGCCATCTACAGCAAACCCACAGCCAATATCATATTGAATGGAGTAAAATTGAAATCATTTCAACTCAGATCAAGAACTAGGCAAGAGTCCCCATTGTCTCCACTGCTTTTCCACATTGTAATGGAAGTCTTAGCCATCACAATCAAGCAAGAGAAGGCAATTAAGGGCATCCAAAGAGGATCACAGGAGATCAAACTGCCACTCTTCTCAGATGATATGATTGCATATCTGAAACACCCCAGGGACTCAACCATAAAACTCCTAGAAGTGATTAAGAAATACAGCAGCATCTCAGGATACAAAATCAATACTCACAAATCTGTAGCCTTTATAAATACCAACAATAGTCAAGGTTAAATAACAATCAAAGACTCTATTCCTTTTACAATACTGCCAAAGAGAATGAAATGTCTGGGAGTGTACCTAACAAAGGATGTGAAAGATCTCTATAAGGAGAACTATGAAACTCTGAGAAAATAAATAACTGAACATGTTAACAAATGCAAAAATATACCATGCTTATGGCTAGGAAGAATCAACATTATTAAAACATCTATAGTACCCAAAGCAATTTACAGATTTTAATACAATCCCTATTAAAGCACATCTGTCATACTTTAAAGACCAGGAAAAATTAGTACTTCATTTTATATGGACACAGAAAAAATCTTGAATAGCCAAACATTACTCATAAAAGAAAGCTAATCAGGAGCAATCATGCTACTTCAGGCTATACTATAAATCTATAGTGATCAAAACAGCATGGAACTGGCACAAAAACTGAGAGGTAGATGTATGGAACAGAATTGAAAACCAAGAGATAAACCCAGACACTTATCATCATTTGATCCTTGATAAGCCTATCAAAAATATAAATTGGGGGAAATATTCCCTATTTAAAAAATGGTGCTGGGTGAATAGGCTGGAAACTTGTAGAAGACTGAAACTGGACCCATACCTTTCTCCTCTAACAAAAATTGATTCTCACTGGTTAAAGGACTTAAACTTAAGGCATGAAACTATAAAAATTATTGTAGAAAGCTCAGGGAAACACTTGAAAAAATTGGCCTGGGAGAACACGTTATGATGAGGACCCCCCCCCCCCAGGCAATTGAAGCAACATCAATAATATTTTACTGGCATCTGATTCAACTAAAAAACTTCTATACTGCTAAGAACACAGTAAATAAAGAAAGTCGACATCACTCAGAATGGGTGAAGATACTTGCTGGTTATATTTCTGTCAAAGGTCTGATAACCAGAATCCACTGAGAACTCAAACTTCTTAATAAGAAAAGAACAAGTGATCCCATTTCTTTGTGGGCAAGAGACATTAACAGAAGCTTCTCTGAAGAAAACAGGTACACTGTCTACAGACACATGAAAAAATGCTCATCATCTTTAATTATCAGAGAAATGGAAACCAAAACCACTTTGAGATATCATCTAATTCCAATAAAAGCAGCCCAAATAACAAAATCCCAAAGCTATAGATGTTGCCATGGATGTGGAGAAAAGGGAACATTGCTGCACTGGTGGTGGAAATGCAAGCTAGTAAGTTCCTTTGGGCAAGAATTTTGGAGAACACTCAAGGATCTAAATGTAGACCTGCCATATGATCCTGCAATTCCTGTACTAGATGTATATCCAAAAGGTCAAATATCACTTGGCAACAAAGATATTTGCACCAGATTGTTCATTGCAGCTCAATTCATAATTGCCAAATCATGGAAGAAGCCCAAGTGCTCATCAAACCATGAATGGCTTAATAAATTATGGTATATGTATATCATGGAATACTATGCAGCATTAAAAAAAGATGGAGACTTTACCTCTTTTATGTTTACATGGATGGAACTGGAAAATATTCTTCTTAGTAAAGTATCTCAGGAATGTAAAAAATATATATCCAATGTACTCAATACTACTATGAAACCAATTTATAATCACACTTTCATATGAAAGATGAATCACAACTATAGCCCAGGATGAAGGAGGGAAGGGTAGGGGTATGGAAAGGGAGGGGGTGGTTCTATAGAGGGAGGGTTAATGTTGGGACCACACCTATGAAGCATATTGCAAGGGTACAAGTCAAATCTGTCAGGTATAGAATAGAAATGTCTTAACACTGTGATTAAGTAAATGAGATGAAAGCTATGTTTATTCATAGGATGTAAGCACTTTAATTTGTATAAATAATCAACACATTGAGTCTCACAAAGGCATAAATGTATTCATGATCTATGTATATATGACTTAATAAAAAAAAAGTAAAATACCCTACCTAAATTATCATGTTCTTTGTTTCAACTTTTGCTTTGGAAAATACAGTCACCATAAGTACAAACATACATTAAGAATATTTTACAACACATGATCAAAATGTGCTAGAGACAAAATGAACTTTTACGGCTGGTGGGATTCAAAGAAAAGACAGACAAGTGTGGCCTAAAACATGTATAGGAACTTCACAGAGAAGAGAAGACTGAGCTGGACCCTAAGAGATGGGTCATATCTAGATATGGTGAAGATGGAAATGACAGTGAGGGTTATCATTTGAGAATATGTAAAGGGCCCATTTATATGGCTGTCAAATATTATTCAGTAACATCTTAAAATAACAGAAAATTATTTAGCTTCTTGTTAGAAGGCCCTGCCCAGCCACTCAGAAATTTTCCTCTTGGTCCCATATCCAGTCTTCCCAGCTCATTCCCTGGCCTCATCTTATTGGACTCACAGGAATGGTACAATTCCATTAGTTAATCAGAAGTTGTCCAAGTCAGGTTAGTTGGTTAGGGGGACTAGAAATAGTACAGCCTGAGAGGATATAAATAAGTGATTTTATATGCTCTTAACACTCAAAGGTAGATTGATTTAACTTTTTTTTTCATCTCTAAATTGGTTGGGGATGATAACATGGATATAATCATAACAGACAGTGTTGAAATAAACCAGAGTATAGAAAATTTCCAAAGAGTAAATGAAAATGAAATAAATATAAATAAGAATCAAATATATAAGTCAAATAATTTCACCATTTTCATCAATACTCAGGTCCATTAGCAGGAAAGTTAGCAGAGAGAGAGGCAAGAAACTTTCACATTTAGATAGAGTGAAGTTGGAAAAGGTTACTAAGCTTTTTTTAAGTGGTCTAGGAAAGCGTGGAGGAGTTTAGCATCAAAAATTGCTTAAAGTTCTCTCTCAGAACATTTGTTCTGGAAGCCTTAGCTGCTGTGGGATAACTCTAGCTACCCTGAAGCTAATGTGTAGAAAACTCAGAGCAGGAGCATGAGGCACAAAAACCTAACTGTCTGTGTCTTCCCAGCCGAGGCCCCACACATATGACTCGAAGAAGCAGCCCCTTGACTGAAACTATAAGAAAAACCTCCAGTAATAACTGTCTCACCAAACTTAGGTAACACCTAGGTTTAAGCACAAAATAAATGATGGTTATTGTTTAAAAAAAAACTGCTTGAATAGAGTTCAGTGAGCTAGGGAAAAAGGAAAAGAAGCTTAAGCTAAAGTTTGTGGACAAAAATAACAAAATTCGAATGGGGCTTCAGAGCATCTTACAAACAAGATTCCTATTCTTTTATTCCTAGTTCCTTTTAAAATGAGCACATACAAAGCCCTGGGATACCAAACAGTAAAAGTCAAGAAACCAGTGAGAGTTATGACAATAAAGTATTATCATTATTATAGTGCTATAATTACCAGATTTATGATTAACATCTAGATGTATAAACAAATAAGGAAAATTCATAAAACAAATGTGTCAATCCAGGGATGTAATAGATATGGCCACTTAGCATCTTGAAGGTTGTCCATTGTCTCCATTGTTCTTTAACATTGTAATGGAAGTTTTAGCATTTGCAATCAGGGAAGAAAAAGCAATTAAAGATATCCATATAGGGACAAAAGAGATTAAACTTTCACTCTTCGCAGATGATACGATTGTATATCTGGAA
>CAUYQV010086546.1:0-32873 GCA_963574575.1 Galagoides demidoff | reverse complement strand
GGCTGCCCTTCCACAACACGCTGCCACTTAATTCAACAGATACAACTCAACCTCTCAAAGGCAGTGTGGAAATAATTAGAGCATCTGCTATTTTTGCTCCTCTCATCTTGTCATTATTTTTGTGATCTTCCAAAGAACCTGACAAAACAGGCCTTAATATAACCCCCCTTTCTTCTGGTAACAAAAACAGCACTCCATTCGAAGAGGTCAAGAAACCTCTATGTACGGTCACTGCTAATGAATGGTGAAGCTAAAATTCAATCCTAGGTATGACATACACTAAAATTCAGCTTATTCCTGTTACCACACTATCTACCAGATCTCCAAGTGCAGCGCCTCAACTGAATCCAAACTTCACAGAACAAATCCCTTTTATTAAAAAGATATATTCTGTAAAATGTACATCAGTCAAAAGGCCACACTCAAGAATCCAAAAGAGCACAGCTTCCCCACCCCTTAGGAACAAAAGGGTGCCCGGAGGCCAGTAGTCATTTAGAAAACTCAAGAACTAGAAAAACAGCTTTTATAGAGCTGCTCCGAATGACAGGGAGGAGGCTGAGGTGATACAGAGGGGAATATTTTTAAGCACTTCAAAAAATTATACAAGTAACAATAATGCTTCCCTCTTCCTTTTGGATTGAGCTTCCTATGTCTACTCTTCCTTCCAATCTTCTCTGCTCCCCCCCACCCCTTCTTTCCTTTACTAATCTTTAGGGCCCAGCACTGTGCTTTGCACACAGTAGGCTCTCTACCAAGTGTTTAAGGTATGGAATGGAAGATGAGATCACTTTGAATGATCTAAGATAAGACTCTTTCTGGTGGCCTAGCCCCCTGCTGTATCTAGGGCATTTGGGAGCTGTTAGTTGCACTGTCCACTTTGGGTCCAGAGGAGTGAAAAAACAGGGGCCTCCTCACCCCTTGCTCTAGGGTCACCCTCACTGCGCCTAAAAGACTGGGTGCAAACTGAGCAAGAAGCCCAGGGAGCCGCAGCAGAGTCTGACGCAGTGGCTGATGAGAAACCAGCCTCCAGATGGAGAGAGGTGCTGTTGTTCACTCCTAAGCCAGACACAAGGCACAGTGACATACCATGTAAGCAGAGTAATGGCTTCAGAGAAGAAACCTCTGGCCAAGAGATACAGCAGGGGCTATGAAAACTGTCTAGAAAAGCAAGAGAAAGGACATATGGTTCCAATACTGTGACATACTAAAACCATTCCCTATTTAGCCTCTGCCTGAGGCCCTGGCACAGCACAGAGCTCCTAAAACCCTTATTTCCTGAGTGATAGGAGTGCAGGGTGTTATCTTTTATTCTAACATTTGGTGTTTGATTTCAGCTCTTGACGTAGAGCTGCTCTTAAATCCCGTGGAATTTCCTGAGTGACAGGGCTATCTTTTGTTCTACGGAGGTGACTCTTGGTGTTTCCTGGATGGGAGTGGTCACCAGAAAGATCAAGTCGTGAGTAGCAGCTCGGAACTTTCAGCCCCACTGCCATCGGGAGGGGACAGGTCAGAGAATGAGTTAATAATCCTTCATGCCTACAGGATGAAGCCTCCATAAAAATCTCTAGAAGACGGGTCTGGAGAGCTTCCGGGTGAATTGCTGACCGCCATCTATGTGCTGGGAAGGGGGTGCGCCTGGAGAGGGCATGGACACTCCCAGCCCTTCTGACATGCTACCCTTTCACCTCTTCACCTGGCTGCTCATCTGAGTCTTCTGTGACGTTCTTTATAATAAACCAGTAAAGAGAGTGCTTCCCTGGGTTCCATAGCCATTCTCGCAAGCCATCAAACCCAGGGAGGCAGTTGTGGAAACCTCCAGTGAATAGCTGGTTGGTCAGAAGCACAGATGACAACCCAGCCTTGTGATAGGTATCTGAAGTGAGGGCTGTCTCGTGGGGCTGAGCCCTTAGACTGTGGGGTCTACACTGACTCTGGGTAGATGGTGTCAGAAATAAACTGGATTGCAAGACACCCAGCTGGTGTCAGAGAATTGGCTGGTGTGGGAGATAAAACCCACACATTTGGTCACAGAAAGGTTTAACACTGAGGATAAGACAAAAGCATTTTTTCCTATACAAATAGACATTCCCATTTACCATCTATATCCAGAAACTTCTGGAAGTTGACCTAAGGGAAGAAAGGAGTAGTTAACCTGATAGTAAGACAAAAATTCAGTTGCTAATATTTGTTCCTGAGCTTATTTGGTTGGAAAATGAGGGCCGGGAGTCTTTTACCTCCTTCTGCCTTACTTTTATCATCTGTTTATCAGGTAATTCTCAAAAAAAAAAAAAAAAAATAGTCTTTCAAATTTCTTAATGTGCAATCTTATTTGAACCTATAAGATATACAGAAAAAAATATCGTGCTTTTCGCTTATCAGAGAGGGAACTGGCTCAGAGGCATCTGACCTGTGTACTTGCCCCAGGCTCACTGTTAGGCCCTGTTCTGTTGTCAATACACAGTGAAGAGATAAAACTACCAGGAGAATTTGCTCATGTCTAGCTCTGTGCAAAAGATACGGACCTAAGGTGAAAAATTAACGTCCATTTCCCTTTGGCACAGAGAGTCCATCTGTAGCCGGGGACACGTGGATGCTGACTCATTTCATCTTTTCTCAGCAACTGCAAAACCTCTCCGTTAAAAAAGCCACCAAGAAGACAGTGGCCAGAGGCTCCTTACTCAGAAACTTACTCTGGGAAGTGGGTGGAAGGAAAGGAGAAAAGAGAACTTCAGGTAAGATATAAATAAGGGAGAGGAGAAAGAGAAGCTTGGAGTAATCATCACAGGATACAATCAAATCTCCTACCTCTGGGCACCTGGCTACTGATCTAACATGATTGGAGTGGACTCACCTCCCTCAGGGGGTTTTCTTAGGAATCAAATGGAAGCCAGATGAGGAGGGCTCACTCATTCAAACTCACCACCCCAGAGCAGTCTCATGGATGGCTGGCTGCTCTTGATCAGATTTTCTCATAAAAGAACCTCCTGGGTCTGGCCATGAACCACACTGCCATTGACAGGATACCCAGGATGGCCCAACCACCCTCCTGCTCTGGCTGCAGAGCCCTGTTTTGCATAGGGGGCTCACTCTCCTGCATTCCCCACTCCATAAATGATCATCCATCTGCCTGGTCACTCCACCAGAAACCTGGAGACAGGCTCTCCCTCACCACCTTGTGGCCACGCACTGAGTCCTATTGAGGGAGAATACCTCTTACAATCTCACTGGAGCCCTTAAACTGAACCTGATGCTGCCTTGGGTCCAGTTTCCCCCATTTTTCACCTGCATCTTCTAACTAGTCTCTTCCTCCAGTCTTTTTCCACCATCACCCAGAAAGGCTAAAATGAAAACCTGACCACATCAATCTGCTGATTAAACTCTTTCAGTGACTAACCAAAGAGTGAGAGATCCACACAGCGTGTCAGGCCACCACACACTGCTCTGCAGATCCCCTGATGCTCCAGGCTCTTTTATCCAGAAAACACTTCTGAAAATTGCCTCCAACCCCACCTCAGATGCCCCCCAACTGCAGTTGTAAAACACTCTGTACATATTTCAGTAACCAAAACACAACATTCTTTTGTATCTACCTATATAATTATAGCCTGTGCTTGGAGTGTGAGTCCACAGAAGACACAGCCTGTGGCCCTGACACTTGGCATGTTGTCGAGAAGGTCATAGAGACCCTCCATGAATAATATAGTAATAACCAATGTAAAGATCAGAGTGAGTAAATAGAACACCACCCCCTAAGATGTACACCGCCAGAGGCCCGGGCTCTCCTCTCTGGCTTTGTACTACAGAAAATGTTTCCAACCATCATTTCCTATTCAAATCCAGATAAAGAATCTGAGATCAATGCGACTTACTCTATAGCTCTATGCCAATTATTCTAGGGAAACTCAAATGCTACTGTTAAGAACTCAGGAAACAATGTGTTAGACATAGTTACCCTCTTGGTGAGCAGGTGAGGCAACTCCTCTTCTGTAACACACTCCTCTGGAATCTTTAGCATGACCAAGAATGTTTTATTTGATGATAACTCAAGGACTTCATTTTCATCCTCATCGACATAAGTTACTGAAGAGAGCAAGGGGAGATAAAAGTAAAACAATAGCAAATACCTACATAAAGTAATAAATTATTGCGCTGACTGCTATGTTTAAACCTAACAATGAACACTTATCAAGGACAAAAGCTGGGCACAGTAAGCAAGTATAAGATGAGCAAGAGCAGCCAGCCATCCACTGTCTCTGCTTTAGTAAAACAGGGGCTGTCTTAAAAAAAGCAGGGTCTTGTCTCCATCATCAGGGAGAGTTTGTTGGTTTGATGCTGAATGACTCCCCAATTCCACTGAATACAGATTGGGACAAGGTTGGAGGGAGGGAGTGAAGAACATGAACTTCAATGTTAAAGTGAACCTGCAGCTTAGCTGAGTTTACAGTGTCCAGGCAGGTGTTGGGAGAGGATACTTGGGATCAAGGAGGGGTAGGAGGGATGGGGGGGTGAGCAAGCAATTTCTATGCATCACCTTCCAGTTTTCTGCTATCAAAGACTATGAAGAGAAAGTGACTTCATCACAGAGCTGAGGAGGGATTTGAAAATGAGCAAGTGAGACCTCATCTCAAAGTCACCCCAGGAAGGCAGGGAACGGACATGAAATCACCACTCCATCTCCCACGGGAGAGGGATGTTGGCGCATTCTGTTTGCAGAAGGGAAGCCAAACTGCACCAGAGCCTCCGGGCACCCAGGAATCCCATTTCTGGGACAATGAGTTCTGTAGTCTAATGACTGCTAGCTAATTGATTTTTAAGCAGGTAGAGTGAGAGGAAAACCCACACGAAGCCAGGAGCGAGAAACCAGACGCTGGCAGCAGTATGCTAATTATCTCCCTCGCTCTACGCAGGAGACCACCTTGGTGGCCCTGAGAAAGGCTGGCTGGGAGAAGACAGGTGCTTGTGTTGCCAGAGACTTTCCCCTCAAATCCCACGCTTCCAGCGTAACGTAACCAGCCTCTTTCACTGGACTTTGAAAAGGCCACAGTGGAATAAATTCAGCATTTGTGATGGAAGGGCAGGAAAAGCATAGTAAGAATCCTGGTACTACTCCCTGAGGATAGGTGGACAGGTGAGGCATTAGGGGAAGGAATGCGCAGGGTGGAGCTGATACAGCAGGCCTGAGACTGCTCGTATTAGAGAGGCCTGCTCCGGGTTGGCCCCTGCTAGCATCTGGGAACCTGGACTGGGGAGGGTTCCCACCATTCCCTGACAAGAGTGACTCACTGTGCCTCAACTGTTTGTACAAACATCTCCCTTCTCAGAGTGTGGATTTGGGGTATAGCTAGGCAGAGGCTGTGTAAATGACCAACCCCCAGTAAAAACCCCGGGCACTGAATCTCTAATGAGCTCCCCGGTAGACAACATTTCACATGTGTTATCACAGCTAATTGCTCATGGAATTAAGTGCGCCTTGTGCAATGGCAGTGGGGAAGGACTCTTAGGAGGTTGCTCCAAGTTGCTTCTGGATTCTGCTGTAACCAGCCCTTTTATGTAAGGTGTCATTTTGCTGTAATAAGTCATAGTCTTCAGTACAGCAATATGCTGAGTCCCGTAAAGCCCCCTAGCAAATCATTGAATCCAAAAGCCAGCTTGGCGAACTATCCCTGCATCCTGATTTTCTGTAAGTCATTACATTTGTTTGCCTGTTGATAAAAGTCATGTCCTCATAGCAGAAAACCTGCAGAGTACAGAAAATCAAAACAAAGCAAAGAAAAGTGTACTAATAAATCTTTAATCAAGAGGTCCCTCATACTTTATATTCTATATCTGAGCTCTTATGAGTAGATAACTTACATCCTGCCTTTTGTTGCTTGTTGCTATCCTTGCTTATTTATCTTGATTTTTTTTATTGTTGTTAACATATCAAAAGCTATTCTCCATGTGCTTGAAATTCTTTTCAAAGATCATTTTAATGGCTTGATAATGTTCATAACAGATTCACCTATTTTCTTAAACGTGACAGTTAGCATTTTCAGCTTTTCACTGCTATAAATAGTGTTGCAATGGATATCATCGAGCTCTATGCCTACCATGGAGATCTCTATAGTAGGTATCAGTGCCTCTGAAAGGACTAGCTTATGCCAAAGGATAACACAGGATTCAAATAACTGCTCAACCAGGGCACTGAGAAGAGATTCCAACTTTGAAAGGAGGTCTCCAATAACAGCTCCAATGTACCACCAACAAAAGAATATGTACTAATACCTAGATAAATAGTTGTGTTTGTCAAAATAATAACAATTGCAGCAGGCTTACCCAGTCAGGAGTGTTTTTATGTCACTATTGAGACAATCTGAGCAGCACTTTCCATGTAGAGAAAATGTGTTTTTCTTTCCTTTCTTTTCTCTTCTTTTTTTTTTTTTTTTTGAGACAGAGTCCCACTTTGTCACCCCCGTAGATGGATGCATCTCCTGAAGGTAACTGGCATTTAAGGACCCCCTCTCCAGCTCCATGTCTTATATTCTACCCAAAGAGTTGTTTTCAACTCTTTGAAAGAGTTTAGTTGCTCACAGCAACCTCAAACTCCTAGGCTCAAACAATCCTCTTGCCTCAACCTCCCAAGTAGTTGGGACCAGTAGAGCCCACCACCACACCCAGCTATCTTCAGAGACAGGGTCTAACTCTTGCTCGGGCTGATCTCAAACTTCTGAGCTCAGGCAATCCACCTGCCTCAGGATTAGAGGCATGAGCCACCATGCCTGGCCAGAAATGTGTTTTTTCCAAAAACAATTACAAAAACATATACAGTATGCTGAAGGAAAATGAAAACAACTCTTTGGGTAGAATATAAGACATGGAGCTGGAGAGGGAGTCCTTCAATGCCAGATACCTTCAGGAGGTAAAGGAAATAGTGAAGTATGTCCCATGAAGAAAGTAGAGGTCGGCATTTGTTGGGAGGTTAATCCAGTGGTCACAGATGGTATGACATGGAACCCAGAGAGAAGGAAGGCAGAGAGACCACAGGCACAAGATTGAGACAGACTGATTTTGACTAACAGCAGTAGGAACAGGAGGGGGAAAAAGAATGGGCAAGTTCAGGACAGTGGAAACAGAACTTGCTTTAAAGATAGCCAGACTCGGTTTGAACCCTTGTCTGGATATTTATAAGTCAGGTGATTTTCAGCAAGTCACCTAAATCTCTGAAACTGTTTCTTCAGTGAAGTATCAATACTCACACTGCAGGTGATGATAAAGAAGAGAACCAAGACCCATAAAGTATCCAGCATGGTGTCTTATAGTAAGTGGGAAAGTTGTTGTCAAAACGACAACTTAAGAGTTGGTCTTATGGGAAAAAAGACATCAAAAATGGTTCTAAGATATTGAGCTTGGGTAATAGGAAAAATAATAGCTACAGTGTTAAGCATTATGTGCAAACACTCTGCCATGCACTCATGATTTGATTGATGTAATTCTCAAATCAACCCAATGAGTTAAATATGATTATGTGTGTTTTAAAATAAAGACATGGTGGCTTAGGAAAAATGCTTCATTCATTCAGGTCAATGAGCTAGTGCATATCAGGGTAAAGGTTCATTACTAGACTCGGATTCAGAAATCATTTATACTTTGCAATGTAAAAACAGGCCTAGAGGGTTGAAAAGTTTGCCTAAAGTTAGACAAATAGATAGTAGGAGAACTGAAATAAACCTGGTCTCCTATAAATAGTGAGTGAATTAGGGAAAGAGTGAGCAAATTGGAAAAGGAACATGCTATGCTCTGAATGTTTGTGCTCCTCATCCCCCAAAAATTCGTATATTGAAACCCAATCACTAATGTGATGGTACCAGGAGGTGGGGTATTTGGAAGTGTGTGGCCCTCACTCCCAAAAGCCCCAGAGGCATCAAAGTGCTGTCCTTCTCCTTCCACCACATGAGGACACAGAGAGAAGATGACACCTATGAACAAGTTATCTGGGCCCTCACCAGACACCAAATCTGTTGACACCTTGATCTTGGACTGTGAGCAATACATTTTTGTTGTTTTTATGCCACCCAGATTATGGTATTTTGTTATATCAGGCTGAGTAGGTTAAGACAGGATGCAAATGAAGAGCGGTTTCATGTGGATAATGATTGAAATGATAGTTATTTCTAGCTAAAGATTAAAACTCAGGAAACTGGTACAGTTGTACATCTAGGAATCACCTCTAGAGGACATGGCTGCTCCCCTGGCAGTGAATGTGCTCTCTGGGGCAAAGAATAAAGAATGTGAAAAGTAAGAAAGCTGAAGACAATGAGTTAAATATGTACCCACAAGGCAGAGGCCAAAAGCAAAAACAATAACAAATTAACCTAGATGGAGTTGAAGAACATTCTCCTTAGTAAAGTATCACAAGAATGGAAAAGCAAGTATCCAGTATACTCAATTCTAATGTCAAACCAGTAGACAAAAAAATATATACTCACACAAGAGAAAAACACAATTGAACTCAAGTCAAGGGGTAAGGGAGGAGAATGGAGGGAGGAAGTGGGAGGAGGGAGAGGGATTGGTGTGCTCTCAACTAACAGGCACAACATAGAGGTATACAGCACACCTCAGAGTGAGGGACACAACTACAACTTGGACTTCACCTAAAAACGCGATCAATGTAACCTATTCACAGGTATTCTCATATTATTATGAAATTAAAAAATAAAAAAGCAACATATCTAAAGTCCAGCAGTTCTGTAGACTCAGAAAGGTGCAATGCAGTTGTCAGAACTGAAGGCGGCAAAAATAGGGCAGGAGATGGAAGAAAGGGGAGTAACAGGTAATTGCTAGTAACCATAAGAAGAACAATTTGTGGGCAGTGGATAGAAAAGGTTTAGGAGTAATCTGGAGGCGGGATCCAAATGTAGATCTTTCTTTCTGGAAGTTTGTCAGTGAAAGGAGAGAGAAAAAAAATATCTAAAGGAAGTCGGAAGAATCCTAACAGAAGAGAGGCGATGCCAACCCTTTGAAGAGTTGAGAAGGACCTGATCTGAGGATGCCTGGAGGGAGGAGAAGATAGCTTCTTCACATCAGAAGAAGCTGAAGGGTTTTCTATGGAGTGCACAATTAGGGAGTCAGTCTTGGAAAGGTGAGAAGACAGCTGAGATAAGAAGGAAAGACAAAAAAGTGAAAATGCAAAGAAATTTCCAGGAACTGGATCTAGAGTGGGTATTGTGTTCCTGCCCCCAAGCAGCTTGGTAGCTCCTAGCTTGTTCATGCTCTCTGCCCAGGATTTCCCATGAGTCACCCTCCACCAGGGAATGTTCTCCTGTGAAAACTGTCCATCTGCCAGGATCATGTGACATCCTAGGAGGCAGCTCTTATTCACAAATGAAAAGCAAAACAAATCCATTCAATACAGCACCACGAGGAAGTCCCTGCTTACATCTCAGTGCTGCGGCATTCCTACTCATGAGAGGGCCTAGAAATTAAAAGATTAAAAGGGTCTAGCAGGAATCTGGGAGGCGCTGCTGGGCAATATCACATAAGGGTCCCCAGAATGTTAGAACTTTAAGTGATATTTCAAACCGTTCACCTACTTCTCACTCTTTGGGTTTTGGAACATTTTTAAACATAATATTTTACCCAAACCAAAGAAGGGTTTCATCTGCAAAGTGTCACGCAGGTCTCTCTCCCTGCGTGGAGTGAATTAGTGAAGAAAGGAGAACACTTCAGGATTCACAACTGGTTCTCCAAATTATTTAGAAAGAAAATGATTTTGAGGAAAAGAGAAAGGCTTTTTTTTTTTTCTTTACCCTTCACACCAAGGAATTTATGTTCCTTAAGGAGCAGAAGAGAATCCATTTTTCCTAAAGAGCTGGGACAAAACCAGGCCTCCAGACAGCAGGATTTCCTGGGCTCTGGACATAAAATTGGACGTTTAAAAAAAATTTCACTGTTGGATATGAGTCTAATGGAGTGCTGGCCTCTTTTCACTAGGACACACGAAGCCCCTACCAATATCGTAAGTTGAACCATGATCCTGAACTTGCCATTACCTCAACAGCATAACAAAGACAGAGTAGTGGGAAAGCCTGCCCCAGGTACAGATAATAAGGAGAGTGTAGTCTAGGAAGTCAGCAACAATAATAAAGCCCATCACAGGTCAGTCTGCTTTTACTATCACCACATGCTGGTAATTTGTAACAATGTCAAAATACACCTCCCAGTCAGGCGTGGTAGCTCACACCTGCACTCCTAGCACTCTGGGAGGTAGGTGGATTGTCTGAGCTCATGACTTCAAGACTAGCCCAAGCAAGAGGGAAACCCCATCTCTAAAAAACAGTCCAGTACTGTGGTGGTTGCCTATCATCCCAGCTACTTGGGAGGCTGAGACAAGAGAACCACTTGAGCCCAAGAGTTTGAGATTGCTGTAAGCTATGATGTCATAGCACTCGACTCAGGGTGACAAAGTGAGACTCTTCTCAAAAAAAAAAACTTACCTCCCCACTGGGCACTCTGCCTTAGGGACTCTGGGGTTTTTTGTTTGTTTGTTTGTTTGTTTGTTTGAGACAGAGTCTCACTCCGTTGCCCTAGATAGAGACGTTATGGCATCACAGCTCACAGCAACCTCAAACTCTTGGTTCAAGTGATCCTCTTGCCTCAGCCTCCTCAGTAACTGGGACTACAGGTACTTACCACAATGCCCAGCTAATTTTTCTTTTCTTTTTTTTTTTTTTTTTGGCAGTTTTTGGCCAGGGCTGGGTTTGAACCCGCCACCTCCAGCATATGGGGCTGGCTGGCATCCTACTCCTTTGAGCCATGGGCGCTGCCCTAATTTTTCTATTTTTTATAAGAGATAGTATAGTGTATCACTCTTGCTCAGGCTGGTCTCAAACTCTTGAGCTCAAGCAATACATCTCCCTCAGCCTCCCAAAGTGCTTGGATTACAGGTGTGAGCCACCAAGCCCAGCTGAAACTCTGTTGTCCCCTCCTGAATTAACTTCCCTTCCTGTTTTGAGATGCATTTACTGTCCAGTTTTGTGTCCACCCCAATTGCCCTAGTCTCTCCTCCAAGGCTCAGTACAGAGGCTACAGCCTTGAGACAGGAGATTGAGGGATTTAGAGGAGGGAAAGCAGGCAGCAAATAGCAAATGCAGTTCCCAAGGAACCTTAGTCTCGCAATGAATCCAGACAGCCACAGAAATAGCCCTTGACTCTCCTAGCAGCCCTTTCCAAGATAACAACATTTTTCACATAGTACCTGAAGGCTCTACAAATATTTGACTCGTATCAACAGGGTTGGTAATTAGGCAGTAGTTTATTATTTCAGATTGTCCTCCCAGGAGTGCCTACAGCGCTGCTCTGCCCCACCCCTTTTGACTTAGTACATCTCCCTACCCCCACATCTACCATGATTCTCCCTGCAGGCCCAAACACCCAAGGTCTGAGATGCCAAGTAAAATAAAAGTATTTCCTTAATTAATAAAAAGAACCTTGAAAAATTTGTCTTCTAGCACCAATATATGTCAAAACACAAATTTACAATCACATTAAAAATGAAGTTTGCACTAGTGTTAAAAAAATGCTTCCCTGAATATTATCCTATAGTCCCCACGTGTCCACAAAACCTGTTGATAGAAATGGAATGCCTCCCTCTGCAGAGGGCTCTTTAAGAGTTGAAAAGGTCAGATGAATGTTTAAGAATGAAAGACAGATCCTGAATATTAAACCATCTAAGTCTGTTGCATCATCCTTTGTGACAGGCCCTGGATGCCACAAACAAATCAGTCAACTTTCAGGAGAGCCCCAACTACCCAGAGCATGAACCTCAACCTCAGTTTCAACATCCACATGCTGGAGTTGATGAGAAGAGGAAGCATCATTGCTCACACCAAAACTAGGGTCCCTGGACCCACAGAGAAACTCACAAACTAGAGGTTAGTTGATGCCATCCAAGTTTTCCTACGCCTCAGGGACTACAAACAGCTAACACAGAGATTAAGGCACTGAGAGAAGGAGAGACAGGAGGTGAATGGAACATGTACTTCCTGAGGAAAACTCAGGAGATTCCCCCTCCTGACTCTCATTCTATGACTGACTTGGTCCCTGACTGCCTGATTCAACCCAAATCCTCACCACGGAGGCTACACAGAGCTCAGGAGTAGCCTCGCTCCAAATAAACTCTCTATCAATACCACCGAATAGAAATAAAAACAAATGTAAGCTTTCTATTTTGAAACTGAAATGATTGCTCACTGGAAGGTGCTGTATTTTTCCATTTTAGAAACTTTAAAAGTACTAATAATCATTAAAAATTTTCTATCTACCTAAAAAGCATTAAAGTGATGCAGAAGGCTACATCATACAATCATTAGAAACGATGATATTCCCCATATGCCGAAGGTGGCAGGTTCAAACCCAGCCCAAGCCAAAAACTGCAAAAAAAAAAAAAAAAAAAAAAAAGATGATATTCACAAAGAATTTTTAGTTCTTGGCAAAATAATAGCAATATAACATTAAAGATGTTTAGGTAGGCCACAGACTATAAAAAGTCTGATCTCAAATTATTTAAAAAATATAAGAAAAAGCTAGAAGAAAATATAACAAGAGATTTACATTATGGAAGGTTTTATGTATAACTGAACATTTTTTTTTAATTAAAAATAAACAACGAAATGGAATAATATTCGTAAAATAGATAGTATGTAGTTAGTGTCATGTAAGTTTTTTTATACAACATCAAACACAAATGTAACACAGTCATTTCTAACGTTGAAGTAATGGCAGCTTATAGGTAAATGCTTCTATACAGTTCTTTTTTAAACTCTTGTACATCCTTTACTGATTACTTTAAGACAACATACCAGGTATTATCCTAGATGAAGTACAATAATTATTTTTACTAAACAAAGAAGAAAATAAATTTCAAATAAGTAAACATTGAGATGTAATAAAATAGAAATTAGTGTTTAAGTAAATTAAACATTTAAAAAGCTCTTCAAGATCCAATGAGTAAATCATCAAGTAAAATAGTACTCTCCATACTTCTTCTGGATCTTATAAAACAAACAACAAACAGAATACAACAAGAACAAAAAGCGAATCACGTATATCTTCCCCCTCAACCCCACACAACATATTCCAAGCCAGGTTTAAATGAATGTTCCAAATAATGAAATAGCAATGAATGTATCTTCCACCTCAAGTCAAAGCTTTAAGCAAGTTCTTAGTATTTGTCAACTTAGTACCATTTAAGTCTTCTTACCTCCACTGAGACATAAGCCTATGATGATCTCTATAATAAGAAATAGAAAAATGCAGGTGATGACCATCCACAGTTTACACTTTCCAAACACGATCTTATTACAGGAGCTCCAGGGGCTTTCCTTGTTAGCCTAGAAGCAGAGGAAGATTGTGAGGCAGTCATCTGGGTTCAACAGACATTTCTAGATATGTATTAGAGGCCAACAAGACAGACACAAAGGCCACAGGACCCTGACCTCGAGGGCTACACCCTACTGCATTAAGTTTACAAAAAGATACAGGGGGACAGAATGGAATCTGGGGGCTCTGAGGTGGGAAGGATAGTGGGATTTTGAAAGATGGATTGTAGAAGGCATTCCAAACCCAGGAAAGAGCATCATGGTGTTGATTCATAATAAACTGGCCAAAAGACTAGCCTAATGATCATAATGGGGGTGTCACAGGCAAGTAAGGAAAGTTAAGACTAGAGAAGGAAAAGGGTTGGAGCATACTTGAGAGGCTTTAGATTGCTCCAGAACAGTTTGGACTTAACTCAGTGCACACTTATGACCTGCTGAAGGTTTTGGAACATAAGAGAAGAGTTGAAAATTATGAGAAAAATTATGTGTAATTTGGATTGGACACACCAAGAAAAAGCTACAAGGTTACCGCTATGGCCCCGTTCTCTTTAATAAGGCCTGAGAACGGAAATGAAGGAACAGATACAAGAGACAGTAGGAAATAAATACACTGCAAAGGGTGTAGTGAGGTGGAGAGAGGGATTGAAAAAATAATTACAACTGCTATGGTTTATTGAGCACCAACATCATTTCACTTAATCCCAACAACCCTTGAACGTATGCATTAGCCCATTTCAAAGACACAGCTCGGAGGGGAGATTAGCCAGGACTAATCTCTGCTGTGCGTCACTGCAAAACTCTGGAACTCTCCCTCTTGTCCACAGCCTCCCGGCAGCAGTGTGTGGAGCTCCCATTTATGAGTGTGCCAGGAGGAGCCCCATGCTCAGTGCTTGCCCCTGCCCCTAACAGTCCTGGCACTCTAATTCTACTTCCCCTCCACATAGGAATTATATACATGGAAACCACAGGAAATGAGGGAATATGTTGGTGGGGGGACAGGTGTCTTTGTATCTGGCATACCTGGATTCCAAGCTGAGTTATATACCACTTAAAGGCAGGGTGACTTTATGCAAGACTCACAGGCTCCAAGGCCCTCACTTTTAAAATATATAAACACTAAATCTAGCTCTCAGGGCTGTTGCAAAAACTAGACATAATGGACACAATGCATCTTGTAAACAAAGAACAGGGCTCAACTCAGGGGAACAATCACTCCTCAGCCATTAGAGTGTCCACAAAGCTGCTGCAGGCCCTTGAGGAGACACACCTAAACTGTCACTTTGGTCACTTTCTAGCCCATTCTTATCTTGCGAGGCCATCAGAAAGGAAATTGTTAGTCCACATTTGGGCTACGTGCCTATCTGCATGTTAGGAGCACTTGTGGAGGATTTGAACTGACGCATACTGAGGCCCCACCTGTACCTTGTGGACCACATCACAGATAGGGGTGGTGGGCACAAACCCTGGCTTGTCATTTCAACCCACGAAGTGAATCAATGGCTTACCAGAGTTAAGACTGCTAGTCTGAAGCCTCAGACATTTCAGGAGCCGGGTCAAATTCCCCCTTTGTGGAAGCCCCTCTCCCCCATGCTCAGTAAAATCTCCCAGTTCACCAGCTGTCCACATCACTCAACTCATTTGCTGCTGCTGCTGCTGTGACTGCCCTTCCTGGTTTCATGTTCAAATACAAACAGAGACTGGCCTTATCTTCCCAGGTAAATTGAAACCACACATAGGGAGGGGTGGTTCTTAAATTTCCTTGTTCTGATATTCCACACTTTTTCCTCCTGCAGGTAAGAGACATTTAATGTGTGCTGCTTAGTTGTAGAAGTCCCCCAACATTTTAAGAATGTACTCCAAGAAATCCTGGACGAAGGGCCCAACACTGGAGCTCCTAAATGCACTGTACAATAGCCCAGCCTGCTGCCACAGGTTTGAAGGGAGCAGTGAAGGCCCTGAGAGTTGGCAGTACAGGTGTAGGGCCACCTTGTGCCCCTGTGCAAAGACTGTACTACTGCTCCAAAGTCACGAATGCCAAGGGCTCAATAATACACTTGGGAAAGAGAAGTCCCAGCATGAAGAACCTTTAACTTCTCAGGGACAGAGACATAACCCCCCACTCACACGGATCACAAGACACCTTGCTGTTTTCAATCCTTATACAAAAGGCAGCAGGGACCATAAAGATTAGCATAAAAGGAAATGGTCTGGAGTCTCAAATGAGCCACAGAATGATTGGCAGTGTACCTCTTTGGCCTCTTATCCTCACTCACGCTGTTTCTTTGAGATCATAAATTAGAATTCTAGGGGTTCAAAAGACCCCTAATTACTCTGTGACTTCCTGGAGGAACTCAGCTCAGGATTACACGGCCCTCATCTCCATTCCTCTCCCATCCAGCCCAAAGCTGCCATCCTACAGACCGGTGCCCTTCAGCCCTCAGAGAAGGCTGCTGACCACTATCCTTTGAATAATTGTTCTTCATAGATTTTAAGTTATAATAAAATGGTCTTTCAGCCACTCCCAACTAAATAGAGTGTGGAGTACTTCTCAGCTGTCTTCACATTAGAATCAAATGAGAAATTAGTACCGTTCAGAGGTGCCCCGAAGAGACCCCCATTGACCTGATGGTGAAGACTCTCCTATAGTAAGTGTGTGCTACCTGTGCTATCCCAGCTTCCTCTCAACCCTGGACCAGGAGGGCAAACTGCCTCCTTCACTGGCTTCTTCATTCTCTCTTGCCCCAATTCTAGGTCATGTGGGGAGGCTACAGACAGGTCCTTCTCAAGGTGCCTTCCAGAGATATTTGGAAATCGAACATCCTATGATTGCATTACATGGCTCAAGAATCATCATTGCTTTCCTCTGAACATTTCCCCAGATATTCACATCTCTCTTCCGATAAAAATCTAAATATATCACAGAGGATCCTGTAACAATGGCAAGATGATCTCCCATCTAAGTACTAACCAGGCCAAACCCTGCTTAGCTTCCAAGATTGATAGGACTATTTGTCTCTTAGATCCAAAAAAGCTTTTCTTCTCTTTAGCTCAATCAGGAACAGATATTATTCAGATCAGGGAAAATTTTCTTAGCAAATAGATAAATCTGTTCTTTCCAACCTTCACTGTGGGATTTAATCCACCTATTGCTTGATCCAAGCACCAAAGGGCCAGTTGATTCCTGTCCTAGACTGAACAATATATAGCAATGGGCTAGCCCATTCAAATAAGTCTCACCTGCCTCAAGACTAGCAATTTACTGGTATATTATTATTTAATGATGCTGCCATCACTTAATATGTCTCCAGGACTTCTATTTGAAAACTGGGTCAAAGCCATAAAGAAAACCATTTCAGAAAACCAGAAATTATCATCCATAATTTTTTTTCACTTTTGACCCAACGATATTGCCATGTTTACAGTGATGACAGGCAAAGTAGAGTTCAGTGGTTTACATTCCTTTCTGCCATCCCCAGACTCAGATGGAGAAAAGAAAAGCAGTTCTTTCTACTGCCTTTGTTTACTCCTCTGGCCCAACTCTTCTAAATAGGAAAACACCCACAACATGAGAGGAATTCTTCCCAATGATCCCAGTTCCTCCTCCTCATCCATCCACCCATCCACCTGCAACTCCCTCATCATTCCAGATGGGACACTCAGCTTCTATTTCACTTAAACTACCTAATTATATATTACCTAACTCATAGAAATTAGTAATATATAATTTATAATTCAGGCAACCACAAATAAATGAACACAAATTATATGATGGATTTAAATTACCTGTTGATAGATAAAACAGATCAACAGAAACAACACAGGCTTGAGACCTCAAAACCCTGAGTTTAAGCTTCAGAGGCACCAGTGAATGAACCTGAGCATTTTAATAACTCCTGAGCCTTAGTTTCTCTTTTCAGTTCCTCTGACTAATCAGAATATTGACACATTCCTTGTAAGTTTTTTATGATACTCAAACATATTTATATATCACAAGTATTGTTACACGACAGTTATAAAACATTTGGTTAATGAAACACATGGATTTACACTATTGTAAATCTTCACACATAGTTTAAGAAGACGTACACACAAAATTCTTAAGCATTTGAATCTTGCATTTGTACTAGCCCATATTTTTAATGATCCTACTGAGGACTGAATTCTGGTTTTTTTCTCTTGCTCAGATACCTTTATAAAAGGTCTAGTGAGCAAACAACACAAACAATAAAATCTCATTAAACGAGTTTTTCTTAACCTCGTATAAGGTGGTTTATTTTCCGAACAGATTGCAGCACATGACAGATGGAAAACTCCCTGTGGTAAATCCAGCATTCTAGCAGATCCCCATCTTGGCTCAAGCCTTCCTTCCTACCAATTCCAGGTCTTTAGGCAAAGCTAAATTCTTTCGACCAACTGTCAACTAAAGAATCCCTAAAACTCACCCATGATTTGAAAGCTCCTTCTTTAGGAAAGTCTTGACTTTTCAAGCCAATCTACTGTATGCCTTCTATATATTGATTTATGGTTTTACCTGTAATTCCTGTCACCATGAATGTCTAAAACTAAACTGTAACCCACCAGCCTTTGGAGACCATTGTGCACACATTTGGCTCAGAATAAACCTCTTTAAATTATTTTATAGAGTTTTTCCATACATTAATCAACTTTTTAAATTGAAATATACATCACCTTATTTTATAGACTGATATAGGTGATATTTTCTTCTCCTTTTTGAAACTTTTCCTGTTCAAGCATTTTGAATATGCCCTCCCAGTGCTCACAGAGCCCTTCACTGTCACTCCTGTCACTGACCACAGCTTTCCTCCATGGTGACCTACAAGGCTAACATACAAGGAATTCTAGGATATCTGTGTATACCAAACAAGGAAGTCATTACAACATGAAAGAACCATCTCAACAGGGCAGGTGTTAAACAATTATAAAAGCCTCATTCCCTGCATGGATTTGACAGGGTTTCTCTGGGTTCTATGCTTCAACCATTTTCAAGAAGGTATTTCCAGGCCTCAGAGAAACCCAGTCAGGCACATTACACTATCCCCATGGACAGCCTGACCCCTGGGACACACTTTTTAATGCAAAGCTGTGACCAGATCTCTGGATTCAGTCCCAAACCATGGTGTCTTTGGGTTTGGACCTATCGAATGTGAGGCAAGTATTCTTAATTCCTATCCCTGTATGTTGCTCTCAAGGATCCGCACAGCAAGTCCACAGTCACTACCACTTGCACTTGACATCAGACTATCTTTGTTCAAACTCCATTCTTCCATGGTGTTCATGTTTCATCAAAGATAAGGTACCAAATTACTCTTCAGAGTACCTATAAACACAGGCTTTATAATATCTCTAGACTTTATAATATTTCCTTATATCAATGCAGAGCAAAAACAATGCTTTCATCATTTTAATTTACTGCTTATCCCTAAAAGTCACCAGTTAGTTGGGCAGCCAAAAAGTTGACGGTGAAGGAGTGGGTTCTAGGAAGATCAGGTTGGAACTTTAGATATTGTGTCTTGAGACACAATGGTCCCAAGAGGCTGTTGGGTTACTTTAGATATAGTATGTATGTATATAGTGTGTATGTATATCTATACGTACAATATCTAAAGTTCCAACCGTATATATATATGGGTAATTCTGTGTGCCCAGTAAACCTCAAGCCAATCTTAGAGGTTAATGAGAAGGTAGATGACCTGGAATTCAAAGCTCTGATGTTTTACAAGCATTTGGTATGAGTGAATAATGTTCAATCAGAGAAGAGCTCAGCCTAAACACCACCAGGGACTTTTTGTTAGGGAGTAAGAGGACGCAAAGCAGAGGTGGCAGCATTGATAGTCCTTCCAGCCAAGAACTTTGAAAGTATTTCCCTTCAACTGAGCGGGCCCACACATCCCACCCCCAGTCACGCGCAGCCCCGCTTGTTCTTGCTGTTCTCTCCCCATTTCCCTCTCTTCTGGCAGAATCAAATGGCCAGGCTGGGAGAATATGGAAAGGGTTTGTCTGGAGGATGCTCAGCATGGATGGGGGGAAGGGAGGAGGAGAATGGTGGGCCGTGGGGGCTGGGAGGAAAGAAAAGGAGCGGAAGTGGCAACGCAGTGAAGGTAAGAGGGAAGCAGAAGAGTTTCTAAAGGAAAGGAGACTCATTCTAAGATTCTCCTTCTCTCTACTTGAAAAAGAAGAGACTGAATTAAAAGTGATATAATTTAAACACCACCTCTATGTCTGGGATTCTCTCTCTGAAGAGGGGAGCCGCCACACCTCACCACCAGAATTCCTGAAGTGCCACAAGGATCTGAGGGGTCAGAGGGGCCATGGGGCTTGGGCAGGGGCAGGGGCGCGGTGTCAAACCCAAAGCTATCCCCTCCGCTCCGCTCCACTCCATCCACAATTTTCCAGCACGCGCCACCCTCGCTCGGTTATTCGGTGCGCCCCGCCCCAGGCCTGGCTGGAAACCCGAAACTGGAGGACCTTACCTGAGCTGGGCAGGGCTCGTCGCCCGCAGGGATGACCTGGACGGTTCCATTGAGAGGCGTCCCCTCCTCCGGCTGCCCCTCCAGCAAGACAAGCTCCAGCTCCTCTCCCGCCGTCGCGGGGCTGGCCCCTTCCATGAGCCGGCGGAAGAGCAGGAGCGGCTCGGCTGGGAGGCAGGACGCGCGCACCTGCGGGTGCAGAGTCCGCGGCTGCCTGGCGGGCTGGCACCCCACCCACCAGGCGGGGCGCGAGGTAGACCTCGGGCGGCGGGAGGGCGGGGAGGAGCCAGGCCGGCGAACTGCGGCTCCCGCAGAGCTACCCAGGCTGTGCGCGGCCGTGGGCTCCTGAGCGGGGGAGGGCTGTTTTTCTGGTTTGTTCAGGGCGCTGCCTCTCCCTTTTGTGCAGATGCAAAGCATCTCAGCGCAGGGCGGTGGTAAGGAAAGGGTGGGCCCAGCAGCTCTGTCCCAGGGAAGTCAGTCTGCTTTCTACCCCTAGGAGCTGTTGGTTACTGCGGCTTGCCCCGGTGCTCGCTGTACTCGCTGCCTAGCAAAAGTTCTTCCACTGAATCAACAAATAACCAGGAAACATCTACAGCCTGCCAGGCATGTACTAGGTTCTGGGTCTATGAAGATGAACAATAAATGCTCACACTTCCTCTTAAAGTCCAGAGTCAGGCACAGGGACAGTGTTGGGTGGTGCACGGAGACAGCTGGCTCCAGATCCAGGCTACTGGCTTTGCTTTGTAACTAATGCCCCCCACCGCCAATCCTCAGCACATGTGATTCCACAGGTTTTCTTGCGGTATTGATACTGCTTCCTGTCCTGGCCTATTTTCCTGATCACTGGCACTTGCTGGTCTCTCCCAGCATTACCTGAACGCCCTAATGTGCAACACGCTCCTGTTTCTGGTGACTGAAAAGTTCTTTATCTCCAGGCAGCTGACCCAGAATGCTGATGAGCGTCCCAACCACCACCTGACGACATTTTTCATGCTGCCAGTTTGACCCCAAACTAAGAATTCAGAACGAATTAGAAGGAAGTGTTTCCCCTGGCGGTACAACCGGGCCTGGTTAAATAATTTTTGATGAAAATTAAACATTTGTGAAGGAGGAACCAAACTCTACCTAGAGATGCTTTGGCAATTTCTTCAGAATTTACTTCTCTAAGAGTAGCTTTTTAAAGTATACTGTTGTCTCATGAATAGTTAGTTCTCTTTAATTAAATTTAAGTTTAATACTGGCTTGATTGCTTTAGGCAGTTTAAAGAGTCAAATTTAAATCCATTTGAAAATTCAAACAGGCTTCCTGTCAAGGTTTGCTAACCAATGTCAAATTTTCAACTTTGCTTTTGGAATTGGTATTTGCTCTTCTTTCTTCATCTCCTTAGGAGAAAATAACTGCCCCAGTGGTTATCCTGTAAGCCAAAAAATAAAGTAATGTCATCAAAGTGATATCGTTCATGTACTTAAGCATCTCATTGCCTTGAAATAGATCTGTGCCTCTGGAAAAGACAGCAGTTTGTACCGGTGTGGTGTGTCTGTGGAAAGCAGTACTGTGAACCTCATCAATAGGCCCGTCAGGCTGATGGAACAGAAAACAACTGGGAAATAATCTGTTGGCTTGTGATGCCTACACAGTTTGCAAGGCAATGTGAAAGAGGAACGAGTCCCCACAAATCCTACCCAATAATGGAGCAAGCAGAATGCTCCCGTCTTGGTTTATGGAGGCTCTTCCACTCAGCAAACAAAATCAGTGTTGAGATTTATCTCAACTCACATCTTCATAAGATTGAACTGGATATTCCCACATTACTCAGGTTGTACAAGCATCTTCAAATAAAATATCCAAGTAAGTTATGTTGATGTTTCTCAACCTCGCCCCACTGCAGCACGGCTGAAGAACATGGTACACTCACACTAGTGCCAGCGTGGGGCTACTGTGATACACATATACTATGGTTTCAAACCACCACCCGCTTTCCCGGACAAATCTGACAGATCAGGCTAGCCCTCTGTGAAAGTAATGGCTCATAATATTACTTTAGGTTCCTTCTATCTCCAATCACCTGATTGAGATCTCAGAGTTATGCAAAGGTTTTTGTGTATTTTATGAATAACATTTCTGTCTTAGAAATGATCAGAAATGATCATGAAGTAAAAAGTATAATTTACCTCATGCATAGGTCACAGCCATACCAGGCAAACTTAACCTAGTTTGTAAGAACTACCAGCCTAATTTGCTCTTTATTTATACAGTGAATTCCATGCCTTAATCTGTCCTGCAAATTAAGTGGTGCATGCGGCCCTCTAAATTGTACTATCCTGCAACCTTAGGGACATAGGCTGAGAGATATTAAGATGTTTTATTCTCAATATGAGGGAAATGGTGTTTTAGCAAAACAAAATATGTTCTGTAAACTAGAAGATATTCTTTATCTCAGGAAAATCAGACCCAAATTTCGGTCTTTTATCTGGTGTAGGGGATAACACCTTTTGCTCTCTCTCCTTTTGCTGTTGCATTAAATTTTTCTGAGGTTCTATACATTACTCTGGACGCTACTCGGTAATAATACTGCTGTGTCCTTTGACTTTGTTCTGGGACAAACAAATAATATCATTTTTTTTCTGCTGTTTTCATAGGTTTTGCTCCTGTTAATGAAAAGATTCTTCTGAAAGTGAATATAAAATACTCTAAATCAAGACAAAATAAATCAAGAACTAGGATGTACTGAGAGTGTGCTGTACGTTTACAACTATGCAAGGTGTTGTAAGTCCTTGAAAATAAAACAAAGTCTTGGGAGTTTATTAAAAAAGTTTATAAAAGAACCAAAAACGAAGTGATAATAATACTTCTGAAAAACTTCCCTTTCACTACAAGCATATGAAAATTCCCTTGCCTTTTCACTGCTAACTCTGAATTTCAAATGCCTGCTTTCAATCCAGCTACCATGCTGCTTCGTTCTGCCATTTAGTAATTATTGGTAACTGTCAGTTTTGTTGGCTGGTTGATTGATTTCTCTGTACACAATATGACCATGTGCCGTGGTGGAAGACGGTCCATTATGATATGTGTAGACAAAATTGGATTGAAAAGCAATGTTCTAGGTACTTCCTCTGTCCACAGATGAGTTTCGCTTCATTTGCAGTTGTGAAGGAGATATTTCTATGCATTTATTATCCTGAGAATGCTGAAGGTCAGGTATGGATTTTAGTAGAAATATTTTTTTATCTCAATAGGTCAAATTTGCCTAAATCCTTACAAACATCAACACTTTAAATAGGAACAGGAATTAAGGACTTTTCTCATATTTCTTATTTTATTTTCAAGGCTTGGTTCATGACATTCATTTAGGTTTCTTCCATCTCTGGATCAATGACCTCTTGACACCCACAAATAAATATATCGTTATGTTTGAGGCAATTCTTATGGAATATACATTAATCTCTCTATCTTTCAATAAATACCAAATGTGTATTATCTGACATTTCCAGTTGGAAATAATTCGGTAACTTAATTCATTGCATTGTTTATAAAGAATCTATTTTTAACAAATCACAGTTATAAAACCAGGTGGTATAATTACAGAAGAGAAGGGACATATTTATGAATCCAGGGAACAAAGTTTGACACCCTTGTGTAAACACCAGGAAAATTTGGTCTTCCACATCCATGGCCCCAGCTAACAATGCCAGTCAAAATCCATTTTCCATCACTTTTTCTTCGACAAGATAAAGGTCCACCTGAATCTCCCTACACAGAAGGAGAACATACATATGAAGTACATCTGTCCCATGATCATCAATTTAATCATAAATGTTGTCTATTAGACTATGTTCAAAAGTCCCATTCTGACATGTTTTTGCGTGGCTAATCTCTATGCAGTTTGAGAAGTGTCAAGAAATAATGTGAAACTTCTAATGTCATTTTAGAATTATTCTTTTTATAATCACAAATCTGCATTCAAGAAACTTGATTCTTTAGGCAAAAGATAACATTAGAGAATTTTTGCAGAAGAAAACAACTCTTAAATACCCTTCAATAAAAAATAAACCTCAGTGGTGGCAGCAGTGCTATTAGTCAGGCTAGTACTACTAATAGTAGGGGCTAATGTTTATTTAGTGTTAGAAATGTCCTCAGTGCTGTCTAGGGTGATTTAATCCTTACAACCACCTTACAAGGCATAATTTCTCTTAGAAAGTTGATGTCTATCTCTGGGCCGTGTAACTTCAGTGGGTAGCTCGAGATCCCCAGGGAGAAAAGGAAAGGAGACCTTGTTTTGTTAGCCTGGCTCAACAACCCCATGCTCACCATGGCCAGCAGATGCTACAGACAAATCAACCTTACTGGAGAGTCCCTTCTGATATCTCAATTCCACAAAGCGAAGGCTCGAATAATTCAGAGTTTAAACATAATTTCTACAGCTCCAATTCTTTAAATTATAATGTCTGGTTGTATTTTCTTAGTTTGGGGTATAGGCAAAGTGGCAACTTACTCAGTATCAACGATAGGAAAGCCATCCCAATTTATCCTTGTTTCCTACTTGCACAATTTTACACCTGATTGGGTAAATTCTGACTAGCATGAAAACAGGGGTCTTTTATTTAATTGCTACCATACCAACTCTACCAACATTAAATCTAAGCTAATGCATTAATCCTGATGGCCATGTGTAGCAGGGCTATGTAACCAATGAGCTGCAAGAAGCACGTAGAGCATAGTAGCTACAGCATCAGAAGGCAAGGATTCAAATCCCAGCTCAAATCTTTCCAGTTTCTACTTGTAAGACCTTGGTTAATTTACTAACCCTCTCTGTGCCCAGTTTTTTGTAAAATGAGGATAAAAGAATGATTTGATGAATTTACCTAAAGGACTTACCACAGTGTTTGCCACAAAATGGGGGGTTAGAAGATGGATAAAATGAGTTTGATGGCATTGTGGCTGACACTGTGGAAAGATGTGACAACAGCTCTCCCATCCTCCTCATTCTCAAAACCATCTGTGTACCGTTTGCCAATTCCTATTCTCCGTAGATTAGACACTCAAGCTTAGAGAATTGTCCCCCAGAAGGTGACTGCCAACTTTACCACTGTCAGGGAACCTACCTAGAGGCCCGCATAGACGTACAGTCTACCATCTCTTCCATTCCACTTCCCCCCCAGCCTGTGCTTCACAGAGTAAGTAAATCAAACCCTGTGCTTTCAGAAGTTAAATGGCTGCCGCTAAGGAAATAGGTGACAACCCCGAAACATGGTGGATGTGTGTGTTGCCTTGTATTGCTTTGCTTTCTACTTTGGGGGTAGAAGACAATTATGGCAGAATGGGAATGGAGGGTGAATGCTGACCTCATTCTCTAAAATTTAGAGAACAATACCTCAGGGATAGAAAACTGAATTCTATAGAACCAGCTCTTTGAACACTTCTCCATCTTAGGCAACTGGATTGTAATTAGTATGAGAAACTCAGATAAGTTAAGGGGAATACCTGCCCTAGATACTTCCCTGTGTTACTCAGATGAAATGACAAAGCACTGATGGAAAGCGCAGGTTGTTGGGCAAGGGAAAGGTATGAGGACTTACTTTGCAGGCATCTCTCTTGCCTGATAGTACACCTGCACACAGCATCCGTGAAGTGATGATCCCATAGGTGGAGACACAGAGGGTTTGATCAATGAGCTCCACCTCTGCTTGCTGCAGGACAGGGGAGCCTTTATTATCTGGAAACGGCATCAGAGGGAGAAATGCTGATGGTGGTAATACTCAATCAAGGCTTCTTCTGAACAATTAACTTGCATTATCTCCTTTTATTCTCATAACGATTCTTTGAGGTAAATTCTACTATGATCCCCATTTTTCTGATGAAAAGGTGGAGGCTTAGATTAAAATCTTGCCCAGGGCCAGGCACAGTGGATCACACCTGTAATCTCAGCACTCTGGGAGGTCCAGGTGGGTGGATTGCTCGAATTCAGGAGTTCAAGACCAGCCTGAGCAAGAGTGAGACCCTGTCTCTAAAAAAATTACTCAGGCATCGTGGCCGGTGCCTATAGTTCCAGCTCTCAGGAGGCTGAAGCAAGAGAATAAATAGCTTGAGCCCAGGAGTTTGAGGTTGCTGTGAGCTGTGACACCTATGGCACTCTACTGAGAGAGTGTGACAAAGTAAGACTCCGTCTCAAAGAAAGAAAGAAAAATCTCGCCCAATGGCACATAGTTAGCAGGTGACACCAGAATTCAAACTCAAGGAATGACTCAGTCACTTCAGCCACATCCTTCTGTCCTCGGGGAGGAGCCTGTCACACTCCTCACCATGTCCTTCTTGCTTTCTGTAGGGTGGTGAGTCAGCACCCTACAGCAATCATTTCTACAAATATTTGCCACTCAGGAGGCTTCTTAAATGGAACCACATAACTGATACATGGGAGGCTCCAAGAAACCATAAAAACTTACCAGTTTGGATATACACCTTTCACTTTCTTCCCAACCTGTCTGTCTGAGATGATTCAGAAAAATAAACACACAAACACACACTTTCATGCTTATAAAGAAAACGCCTCTGATGAGTTGGCTGGGTAGACACTTTCCTCTTGTGATTATCTGACAATTTAATTAAGGCACTAAGCACAGCAACCTATTAAGGTTATAAGTGTTCAGACAGTAAGCTGCCTTCCCTCGCGGGGACCCTGAGGCCTCAGCAGGCCCAAACTGGAGATGAGTGTTATTACCTCGACAGCTAAATGACAGAAGCGAGCATTCACCCACAGTGCATCCTTAGGGAATGGCAAAGACAGGCTGCAGGTGCATGAGTTACAGACACTGTATCTGGCCTACACCCTTGGAAAGGACTGCAAAGGCAGCTGAGGTGACTGGACGAGCAAGAGAAAGTATTAGCACTAACCCTTGGGAAGAGGTTGGCAAAACTTTGGATTTGTCCCCGCACTGTATATTCAGAATCATCCATGAATCCTGGACTGTGGAAAGCCTTGGCAGGACAGCTGTAGGGGTTCCCTACTACCCAGCCGATGGTGCATATTGAAAAAGATGCTCCCTCTGGGTGGAGGAGTTGCAAAAAGTCATCCCCTTTGGGTGGACCGATTCTAGGCTGGTGTAACCTTCAGGCCTGAATTTGTAGTCTAGGGAAGTAAGGGAAGCCTAGAGTTCAGCTCGCTCTCCTACCCTGAGGCCAGTTGCCCCAGTGCAGGATGTACATATATGATCTTACAGACCGTTGTCCATGAGCTGACACAATGGGATGTGCATGTGTGTGCCCTCTCTTTCATAAAAATGAATCACCTTGGATAGAAGGGAACCAAAAATAAGGAGAAAAATTGTTCCTCTCTAAGGGCAAACCTGGCAAACCCTTCAGAGTTTGAAAGAGGCCTGTACCATCTAGTTGGTCCTGCCTGGCTCATTCATCCTCCTGGAGCAGCTAGAGAGCATCGTCAAGCAGGAATAATACACTTGTCCGATCCAACCTTTCAGAGCTGGCAGGAGGACTGAAGAGATGACATGTACAAACCCTCTCCATGGAGCACTACATCAACACAAGTTAGCATCCTCTGCTGTTAAGGGCATGACTGTTCCTTCCCGCACACACACCTGCTTCATGCCTTCGCCCCCAGCCAGTGACCCAGCACTTCTCCCCACTGCGCACTTTCTGGCCGGCAGGAGGGATGCATATTGGCTGAATGAGCTGTTTCAGGGCCTCGGGCCAGGCGACACTGAGCTGCAGCAGAGCAATGTCATAGTCAAAGGTCTGACTGTTATAGTACTCGTGGACCACAATTCTTCTCACCGGGGAGACAAACTTGGCATTTCCCTGCACATGCATCCCGAGGTGGGCAGTCCACGGGGTGGGGTCTGACAGCCTGGTAGAAAAGGAATGAAGCAAAAAAATGGTAGCTTGAAGAACCACATGGGTTTTAAAAGCAAGCACTTGAGAGAGAGATGAAGGCCTGGCTTTCAATGCCTAGTCACAGCTACTGGCTCTGTTCAGAGATGTGGCAAGATACACAATTCTGAGCCTCTTGTCTCCTTAGTAAAACCAGAGGTGAAATAGGTTTTGGTGGGGTGGTGAGGTATAGCTATGTTCCAGAAAACTCCCTCAACAATATCCTAAGGAAATGCTTGAAAATGTTCTGGTTGTTGGTATTTCATGAACCACACCTAGGATAATAATGTCGGTAACCAGAATTAGTTACATTCTTCCTATTCATGCTGAAAATGGTGTTTGATGGAGACAGACGAGACTAGGAAGGTGAGAATCTGGGGGCCCTACTACTACTTGGTTTGAAGACCAGGACAGATTAGAAATCAAAGTGTTACAAGAATAAATTTAATGAAACTCCTTGAGAACAACTAGAAGCTTTAGAGTCACTACTCTGCTTGCTCAAGTGTGACAATTCACAGGGCACCAATTCACCCTCCCCTGTCAGAATCCTAATCTTGAACTCTTGCTCAAGTCAGTCCTGCAGTCTCCACATGAGGCTTCCATTTCCACCAGCATAGCATTGGGGCTGAAGAGAATGTGGAAGCACAGATCAGCTCCTTGGCTGATGTCTCACTAGTGGCACTGGAGACCCAAAGGAATATTAAGGTTAACATTATTTGGAGCAGCTTCACAGTGTAAAAGAATAGTGATCAAACAGATGTGAGGCTATTTTAGTAACTAACATAAATCATATAACTTCCAGAAGAAGCAAATGCCAAAATCGTACAACTTTGTTGAAATACTCCACTTGAAAAAATTCAGGAGAAATGAGTAACATCTTCTACCTATGATCTAGTCCCAAATAGGCTTATTTCAAGTGAGTTTCTTTTCTAAGCTTTCTTTGCACTCTTAGCTGGAAAAGCTTCTGTCCCATAATAACTCCATTGGTAAAGACAGAAGAGCCCTTCCACAGCCGGTCCTAAAGGACCCTGCCAGGATTTGTTTCCAAATTTAAAAAAGGTTCCCCATACTCCATTTGTTTTCCAATGCCTGTTCTTCTCTGCATTCTCTGCACATTCTCATAGGTTTGCTCCCTCTGACTTGAAAGCTCTGTCTTACTTTCTCTTAAAAGCTTACGATTTCCCTTGGTGTTTTTTTCCTCTTATATAAATAATACCTGTAAAAACGTTTTGCACACACTTGGTACCCCCCAATTGAATTGATTGAACATCTCCAACAGGGAGCTTCTTCCCACAAGTGGAGGGCAGATGTATGGTCTGCAGTCAGAGAGTGAGGATTGGGATGTCCTACCTATTTCCATGGAAACAGTGGGCTGCAGAAAGAAGCCACTCCCTGGAGATGACCGATGCTCCACAGTAGGCAGATCCAACAAAGTGGAGGCTGACTTGCCACGGCCAAGCCCCCTCCAGGGTGTCTGTGCCCCCTACGATGCGGTGAAGGCTAGAGGAACTCCTGCTGCAGCCTTTAGTAGGGGAAGGCACACATGATTTGAGGGGAGACATAGAAGACAAACTGGAAATTATGAATGGATTAATAAACTGTGGTATATTCTACCATGGAATACTGTTTGGCCATAAAAAGATAGAGACTTTGCATCTTCTGTATTTATCTGGATGGAGTTGAAACACATTCTTCTTAGTACAGTATCACAAGAATGGAAAAGCAAGTATCCAGTGTACTCAATACTAATATGAAACCAATAGAAAAACAACTACACACCCATAAGAGAGAAAAACACAAGTATATTCAACTGGGGGCAGAAGGGAGAGAAACTGGTGAGCTTGAACCTGATGAGCACAGTGTGAAGGTGTACAGCACACCCCCTGGATGAAGGACTAGAACTTGAACTTTACCTTAGAAACACAAACAATCTAACCTAATCATTTGCACCCTCATATTAATCTGAGCTTTTTTAAAAAATTAAATTACATGGGCGGCGCCTGTGGCTCAGAAGGGTAGGATGCTGGCCCTATATGCTGGAGGTGGCAGGTTCAAACCCAGCCCCAGCCAAAAACTGCAAAAAAAAAAAAAAAATTAAATTACAAAATAAAATAAGAAAAACTGGAAATTAAGTCAGGTTTTATGCTGGCTGGGAACAGATTCATCATGTAAGCAGTTTGAAATTTTCCACTTATCTAGAAGAGAGAGAATATGTGTGCCTGTCTGAAACCAGGCCCTATAAACCATCTTCTCCTTCCTGAAGAGCCCCAATGCAGAGCCTCTTCATACAATAATCATGTGAAGACGAGGATGAGACTTGTAGTAACAGCTGTAATGATATAAACAGCAGCCTGTGGAGTTAGTTGTTAGGTAGAGAGGAAACTCTATGTTCCATATATAACAGAATTGAGACTCTCTTTGAAGTTACGCTGATGTAAAAGAAAGAATTTGGGAGAGATTTTGTAAGCCCAAGACAAATAAAAACCTACTAAGAAAAACCAGTTATCAGAACAATTATTTTGAGTGTAAATAGCATTGGGAAAGAGGTCTGATTAACATGTTGCCACAGGGCCAATTAGAGACCATGTGACCAGTAAGAATATTTGGCATATTAGTTATTAGTACTGTGACTTAGCTAAAGAAAGAACTGGCATCAGATACTGTTTGTAACATGAGGCATTGTTAACAAAATCATCCACCGTGTTCCAGCATCTATTTCTTTTCTCATGAGCTTTTTATTTAAGAGCTCCCTTGACCAGATTTATTAGCAAATGAATGCTCTCATTATAAAAATCTAGTGCATTGATGCTATTATCAAGAAGACAGAATTCACTCTGGAGTTTTTATTCCTGAGAAACAATTTCAGACTCATGCAACAGTGTTTTACTATTCTCCCTTGGGCCTGTGGCAACCTCTGCCAGGGGAATTACACTAAGAAAGGAAGGAAAATGAAAAAACAGACACTCTGAAGAGGGAATACAGAAATCAGAAGGAATGAATTTCTACTCACTGCACCCTTCTTCATCACTTCCGTCCGGGCAATCCACTGTCCCATCACATTTTGCATTTTGTTTCCTAAAGCAGACATCATTGCCACACTTAAAAGTTCTGTTGCTGCATGGAATACCTAAAATGAACAAAAGAAGAAACAGCTTTTCCTAGCCAGAGACAGAACTGGGTGAACGACAGAGAACCCTGCAAAGGATGGTTTAACCACAGGAGGGGCTTTGGTGCTCTGGGGAAAATGGCAGGGAGAAATGAAGCACCCACAGTGAACTGTTCCCTGGCTCAAGCAGAACCATTTGAAGGGAGGCAGGCACACCTGTTGAGAATGAATCTAAGCATCTGAGCTGCAAAGGAGCCAGCCATGTCAGAGGCTTCAGGCTGTCGCCTTTTTCTTATTACCCTATCTTATTCTCCCAGAAAGTTTGTGAGCAAAAATCACTGTGGCACTCAGTCTTTTATTTGTGAATGATAGCACATTTGTTCACAACCAGTGGGAGATCTGTGTTTCTGTAGGGGTGAGGAAAGAACATGTCCCATCACAATATCTGGCAAATTTCTTTATATCAGGTCCTCAGTATCCTACAATCTTGAGCAGCCTTAAAAGCAAGTAAGCAATGAAAATCTTACAATGTCAGTATACACATTTGAACACACACATGTACACACACATACTTCATCCCATTTACAATGACCAACTTTACCAATTTGTCTGGGATTAAAGGGGTTCCCAAGACAAGGGACTTTATGTATTAAAACTGTGAAAGTTCGGGGGGGGGGGCAAGTTGATTGCCCCAAGCCTGTAGAGGTGTTTTCATTCTGATGTAAAAGAGTTTCATAGGAAGAAGGGCAGAGAGCAGAGGAGCCTTCCTACTTTGAGTGCAGTTCTGCTCATCCCGGCCATTCTCGCAGTCCCTGAAGCCATCGCAGACCAGAGGGCCATGCTGTCTGAAGGAGCTAGCATTGCAGGCAGGCTTTGGGCTCACTGGAAGGAGAAAAGAAAGCTAAGGAGCCTGAGAAAACAGTTGGGTTCTCTGATGACCAGAAGAGCCTGTTAAAAGTACAAATCATCCAGTTGACTTAAATAAAATAAAAGGCATATTCCTCAAAACTGGCACTTCCACAAGGAAAAGCAGAGGTTTAAACTTTGGGGTAGTTCCTACCACTCAAGTTTGTCAGATATGATTTTTGCTTCTGTATAAATGTGTTAAATTCTAGTGGTTTATTTAATTATAATTAAATGTATCATAAGTAATTCATTTTAAAGAAAATAAAAATAATAAGCTGTTATCTAAACTGAACTTGTCAACCTTCCAGACAAAGTGGTAGTATCCTGAAACTGAGGATTTTGTCCTATTCATATATGTACCTCAAGCCCCTGACCAAAATAGTAGGTTCTTACTAAAGGTTTATTGTATGAATTAATGAATGTGAGATCTCAGAGGACAACAGACTTGGGGTCTGTGTGTAAAGAAAACTCTCTTTAAAACTGTTTTATCTTGAGATACCCATTCCTTAAATTAGGACATACCAGTGTATACCTATCATATTATTCTCTGGACTATTTTCATGAATTGCCTTTAGATCAATGATAAGCATGATATATTAGTAACCACATTTAGAAAGTATGATTCCTTAGACATTTTGGACATTTCTGGGTTTGTGAAAAGTTATTAGTTTTGTTATCTACTCCTTTTTTTTTGCAGTTTTTTTTTTTTGCCTGGGCTGGGTTTGAACCCACCACCTCTTGTATATGGGGCTGGCACCCAACTCCTTGAGCCACAGGTACCACCTTTGTTAACTACTTCTGTTTTGACTGTGGTATCTCTTGTGAGGAGCAGAAGGCAGAAAAACTGGTGCCCTGAAATAGTTCGTTAAACCTCTAAACATGCTTAAGTGACTCTCAAAGAACAGTTCCCAAAAAACGGCATGAGAAACGATTATCAAAACAGTTCTTGGCTCGGCGCCTGTGGTTCAAGTGGCTAAGGTGCCAGCCACATACACCTAAGGTGGCGGGTTCGAATCCCCAACCCGGGCCTGCCAAACAACAATGATGGCTGCAACCAAAAAATGGCCGGGCGTTGTGGCGGGCACCTGTGGTCCCAGCTACTTGGGAGGCAGAGGCAGGAGACTCGCTTGAGCCCAG
>CAUYQV010086543.1:0-38333 GCA_963574575.1 Galagoides demidoff | reverse complement strand
TACACATGAACACACCAAGATGAGCTAAAAAGTCCACAGGATTAAGTATCGGCTTGACCACTGGATCACACAAAGTGGAAAGTGTTTGTGCATTCGAGAATATTTATTAATGCACAGGAACAGAGTTCATTATATGTGTTAGTGTTCATAATACATTTTTTTTTTTTTGAGACGGAGCCTAAAGCTATTCCCCTGGGTAGAGTGCCATGGCATCACAGCTCATAGCAACCTACAACTCCTGGGCTCAAGCGAGTCTCCTGCCTCCGCCTCCCAAGTAGCTGGGACCACAGGCGCCCGCCACAACGCCCGGCCATTTTTTTGGTTGTAGCCATCATTGTTGTTTGGCGGGCCCCGGCGGGGGATTCGAACCTGCCACCTTGGGTGTACATGGCTGGTGCCTTAGCCGATTGAGCCACAGGCGCCGACCCAAGGATGTTGACCTTTTATCAAAAGCTGCAAATAGGCCGGGCTCAGTGGCTCATGCCTATAATCCTAGCACTCTGGAAGGCTGAGGCAGGTGGATTGCTTGAGCTTAGGAGTTTGAGACTAGCCTGAGAAACAGTGAGACCCCTGTCTCTACTAAAATAGCAAAAAAAAAAAAAACAACAAAAACTGAGTCAAGAGTATCGCTTGAGCCTAAGAGTTGGACGTTGCTGTGAGCTGTGATAGGACAGTACTCTACCCAGGGTGATGGCTTGACACTCTGTCTCAAAAAAAAAAAATGGCATAGGTGACGCCTGTGGCTCAAAAGGATAAGGGGCTGGCCCATATGCCAGAGATGGTGGGTTCAAACCCAGCCCTGGCCAAAAAAAAAAAAAAAGGGCAAATAAATGTATATTTCTGTTATAAGTTAAATCCAGTAGTTAACATATCATTGTATCATTTTTTTTTTCGGGAGAGAGTCTCACTTTGTCACAATGCCCGGCTATTTTTTTGTTGTTGTTATCATTGTTGTTTAGCAGGCCTGGGCTGGGCTCGAACCCGCCAGGCCCTGTGTATGTGGCCGGCACCCTACCCACTGAGGTATGGGCGTTGAGCCTGATTGTGTCATTTTTATAGCTCACAGCCTTAAATGATTTGCCCGGGATGCTGGTGGTGTGGCTCAGTACAAGTTGAAAAGTCTTAGAAGCAGGGAAGCTGATGATATAATTCGAAGTTTGAGGCCAAAAGCCTGAGAATCTTGAGGGCCACTGGTATAAATCCCTCAGTCCAAAGGTCAGAGCGCCTGGAGTTCTGATGTCAAAGTGCAGGAGGAGAAGAGTGTCCCAGCTCTCAGGAGAAAGAGAGAGAGGAAATCACCTTTTCTCTGCCTTTTTTGTTCTCTTAAGCCCTCAGCCAATTTGGTGCCCACCACATTAAGGGCAGATCTTCCCCCCTCAGTCCTCCACTGACCCAAGCGTTAGTCTCCTCTGGAAATACCCTCCCAGACACAGAAGTAATGCTTTGCCAATTTTCTAGGTATCTCCTAATCCACTCAAGTTGACACTTAAAATTAACCAGCATGCCAGGCGACCGTATAGCTATACTGTGTTGGGCAGATTCTTCCCTGAGTATCCTGCTTGAAGAGGCCATCCATTTTCCTCTCTTATCATGTGTTACCTGTACCAATAGCAAATGTTCTGTAATTAGTAAATATGTACATAAGGTCAAAAAGTTTTAGCAAAGTTTCAAGGAATCCAAATACCTGGATATAAGGTGGTGCCGTTGTCACACCAAATACCTACTGTTGCTTTTTAATCTACCTCTGAATTTCCTTATCTTGCATTAAGGGGGAACCTTTTTGTGTTCTCACACACTGGAAGGCCTGGGCTTTCACAAGTCTCTTTGTAGGTTGCTGCTTCTGCTCAAGGTCTCAGAGGAACTTTTCATCAAAATTCTGATCTTAACTCTCTCACAACATTGGAGCAATGACATTACATGCTCCCATCACTCCGTAATAGTTCTCTCTTTGAGACTGTGGTTCTTAACAGTTTTGAAGGCCACACCCCTCTTTGAAAATCAAGTGACAAGTTTGGACCCTCTCCCTCACAGGCACAATGCATACAGATTTTGCATATATATTTGGGGAGAGTTTTAGATATCTTCAAGCCCATCCATGGATCCAGTTTGGTTATCTCATGGGAAGGTAAGGAGTCTGGGTATTCTTGGCTTGGCCATTGACTAGTTAGGCCCCTGTAGGCAAATCTGTGAATCTCTTTGGGCCTCAATTTCCTTATCTATAAAATAAGGGATTTATCATATGTTAATATAAACAATCCATTTCTACCATATAATTCTATTCTGACTCTCTGGTTTTTATGCAAACAAACTTGACTTTAATCAGAGAAAAAGCCTGAAATCTCTGTTTCTTGCAGAAAGACAACAAATAAATGGGAACAAACAAAAGTAGAAGGTGTCCCAGCATCTTTATCTTGTCTTTTGATAACACAAACATGTAGTGAGGGCCTATGATGTATCCATTTCTGTGCAAAGCACTGGGGTTTCACAAATAAAGAAGGCTCCATCCTTGCCTCTCAAGAGTGGGGGAGGTTTCAGTGCTCTTACACATACATTTTCTGTTTTAAGAAGTGAGAAAAAAACAAGTTATGTGAGTTTCCCTGGGCCTGAATAAAATCTGCTTAAATGGTCTCTATTCAGGCTTTTCCTGGCAACTATGCTTCTAATTCACTCCCTCCTTCAGGGGAAAAGCTAATGTATAGAGAATCAGGCCTCTTTGCCATTCTGCTACTTGGTGCTTGCCAGAGACCAGCTTTTAATTCTTAAAGGGACCAGGCTTTTCTTCTCTGAAACCTTCTAAAACACCTCTCAACAGCACAATTCATAGCAGTCAAGCTGTAGTTTCCTCACACCCACATTGCTTTCCTGACTCCTAAGCAGGAGGAAAAAAGTCTACAGGGTTGAACTGGTTTATGGGGGATATAATAAAGCATTGAGAAGTTCTCATTTTTATTTACTTATTTGATAATCTGCTACTTATTTTATTTTTTCTCTTTTGTTCAGTCTTTGTCTTTCTCCCTTTGATACTCACTGGATTCTGACAGCATGATTACTTAATACTCACCTGCCAAATTAACTGACTTATTTTACCAACTGGGTGGATATACAATACCTTGACACTTGCTATTTGAGTATTTTACTGAATGTAAAAAAAAAAATGTCCCCAGTGATATCTTATCCAAAGGCGAAGCCCTAGGGCTCCTTTTATTTTTTTTAAAAAGGCATTTGTTGCTTTTGTATTTATAAACCACATTTGGTTATAATACATGTTCCACTATAAGATACAGCCAACCATATTCTCCTTCCATTTACAAAGGATGAAAGATACATATATAAGCATATATTCCAATTTAGTTGTTTGGAAATTGTTCTGCCATCCTCCAGCAAGAATATGGCTTTGTTCACAGAGATTTAGTCCATAGATTGGGCCAATTAAGCTATTTTTGTCTTTTCTGCATACAGTCAGCAATGGATAATAAAATATTTCCAAAATACCAAATAACTACCTTCTTTTATGTACAGAAGTGGGGTTAATGACATTTTTTATTTATCTTTTTAGAAATTAATATACTACCCACATCCAACATACATATTTTTCCTAATAGATTAGTATGAAGGAGTAAAAGATAGAAAAGTATAAAATAAGAACTTACATATTTTCTCAAGCAAATCCTCAAGTAAATGTTCTAAACGTTCAGTTTTCAAATAATTATTCATAAAAGCTGTAGGAAAGTGGCATGCTTTATTGTACAAGTGATATAGTTAGATATTTTGCTTAACAGTTATAGCCTTCTCTGAGAAGACAGGATTTTGGTTTCAGGTCCAGAAGAGATCAAGTTATGTGAATTTCCCTGGGACTGGATAAAATCTCTAAATTGGAGCCTGCCTTGCCAGGTATAATAGTCTACAAATAAAAAATGAGGGGAAAAGAATACAGTACCAGAATATAATCTGAAAGGAGTCTGGGGTTTAGGTTGTATGCCTTAAGGGACAAAGATGCTTTCCTTTTTTTTTTTTTTGAGACCAAGTCTTATTATGTTACCCTCCGTAGAGTGCTGTGGTGTCACAGCTCACAGCAGCCTCCAACTCCTGGGCTTAACTGATTCTTTTGCCTCAGACTCCCAAGTAGCTGGAACTACAGGTGCCCGCCACAACACCCGGCTATTTTTTTTTGTTGCAGTTATTATTGTTGTTTAGCTGGCCTGGGCTGGGTTTGAACCTGCAAGCCTGGGTGTATGTGGCCGGCACCCTACCCACTGAGCTATGGGCGCTCCCAGGATGCTTTCTCTTTAATCTAGTGAAAACTATACTCTCAAGGTAAAATGAAGATAATGCTTGAATAACACTTGATAATCCTGGGGCCATCTTGTTAAAGTTTATTGGCTCTGTATCTGATACGATTAGCATGGTTTAAAGCAGAAGGTATTTCACAAAGAGGTATAGTTTACTTTTCATTTGATCTACGTGATTCCCAGAATTTATGGGTATTGTCTCTACTAATTTTGGTTTCCTAGAAATAATTTCAGTCTTTCTAAGGTCTACTAATAGTGGTTCTCAAAGTGTGGTCCAGAGACCCCAGAGGGTCACAAAACCTTTTTTGGGGAAATACAAGATAAAATTATTTGCATAATAATATTGAGAAATGATTGCTTTTTAAGTTCTTATGTTTTCTTGAGTGTACAGTAGAGATTTCTGAAGGTTACATGATATGTGATATCTCAGTAGACTGAATGCAGAAATCAATGTTTGAAACAGCTGTCTTCTGTTAAAGCGTACATTAAAGAGATTTTCAAGAATATAAACCAATGCTACTTTCTATTTTTTGTTGTGTATAGTTCTTTATCATTCAATACACTATTTGTGTTAACATGCAGTGAGTCTATTGTTATCTTTAAATGAATAAATAATTTAAAAGTTCCCAATTTTCATTTCTAATATGGTAAATATAAATAGATATGCCTATATGAACAAAAACTTGTTTGGAGTCTTAGTAATTTTTAAGAATACAAAGCATTCTGAAACCAGTAAGTTTGAGAAGCACTGCTCTATTAACATATATACATGGTTTAGTGAGTAAGAAGCAAAAGAGAACCAGACTGTACAATGTTCATAAAATAAATGAATCCGGAGCTCGAAGATGTTTTTTTTTCATAAGTAGCAATAACACGTCTAAATTTCATTGCTGTTGCAATTGTGTGCTTTACAAAGACTTGGTGGTGTGACAGGACACATTCTTTGTTATGAATCTGCTTGAATTTAGAAACTCAGGGCTAATTGCCATTGCTCTTTGTAATTTGAACATTGTTACATAGGTGAGCTATTCTTCATTTGCCACTTAAATGGAATATTTAACCATTGTTACCCAGGCGAAGTTAATAAGGAGCATTTACAATTTGCTCTGCTTGCCCCATATTTTGTTGACTCTGGAAGATAAACAGTATTTGGTGAATTATGTAGTGTAATTATTTATGATCATGTGAAATTTATAACTACTGTGTATTTGTTAATTAATAAAAAGATGGTAGCTTAAAAAATAACCATTAATGATGTTGATGAAACTATAAGAATTTGATGTTAGAGCTGGCTCTCCATAACTTTGATTCCTTTCCCTAATCTTATATACTTTTGTTTTTCCTGATTTTCAGAGAGGATTGTGTCCAGGTGTGAACAATTTAAATAGGGGTGTGGAGCATTAAAAGAGTTTTTTTTTTAATAGAAGAAAAACTTAAATTAATTGGGACTGTTTAGCCTGAAGAGGACTTAACAGAAATCTCCAAGTATAGAGAGCCCTATTTTGCAGAGGATGGAAACCAGCTGTCCTTCAACTCAAGGGAACCAGAATAAGAGGATGTGGACTTAAAGTGTAATCAGAGGGATTTAGTTAAGATACATTGAACACATTTCCACACAGCAAAGACTAGTAAACCCTGGAGTGGGTCCCTGAAGGCAGCTGTGGACTTTCTTTCTCTGGAGTCTTAGGAATTTGACACCATTTTTGTGTTGATCAGTTGTAGGCAGAAGTTAGGTGACTGCTTCCTAACGTGTTGAGACTCTGGCACTTTGAGATTTAAAAATTTTCACTGGAACATCTGAAAAAGGCAGAAAGGTCTTTATAAAATTATATCTGAATATTATAATGCAGAGGGATAAAAGAGAGGGAATAGATTATAAATGAACAGAATTAAGCAACAGGGGTGGTTTCTACCCCTTGGCTTGTTTTCTTTTGAATCCCTATAGTTTATATTCTACCCAGTATGCAGAATGATATTTTTATTTATTTTTTAAATATTAAACCACATATATCTTTATTGTGGTAAAATGTACATCACATAAAATTTGCCTTTTTTTTTTTTTTGAGACAGAGCCTCAGCTGTCACCCTGGATAGAGTGCTATGGCATCAAAGCTCACAGCAACCTCCAACTCCTGGGCTTACACGATTCTCTTGCCTCAGCCTCCCAAGTAGCTGGGACCTGCCACAATGCCTGGCTATTTTTTTTGATTGCAGCCATCATTGTTGTTTGGTGGGCCAGTGCTAGATTTGAACCCACCAGCTCAGGTGTATGTGGCTGGTGCCTTAGACGCTTGAGCCACAGGCACTGAGCCATAAATTTACCATCTTAATTATCTTTTTTAAGTTTACAGGTCAGTGGCATTTCGTGCATTAATACTGTTGTGCAACTATCACCACCAACCATCTTCAGAATTTTCTATCTTGTAAAACTGAAGTTCTGTCCCCATTAAACACTGATTGCTGCCCACTCCTTCCAGGCCCTGGTAACCTCTTTTCTACTTTCTGTCTCTATAAATCTGAAGAATGATATTTCAAAAGAGCTTATCAAGTCGCACAATTTCCCTGCCTCAGTCCCTGCTGTAGCTTCTTATTGCAATTAGAACAAATTCTCTATAACTCACTGTGGCCCTCACCTACCTCTCTGACTTCATCTCAAGCAGTTTCTTTCATGTTCACTGCCCTCCTTTGCCTTTATTTTATTTTTTTTTTGTCCTCCTAATATTCCAAGCTCTTTCTCATCTTGGGGCCTATTCCTTTGTAGGAATGGTTTTCCCCTGGAGCTTTGCATGGCTTCCTCCATGTCATTATTCAGTATGACCTCTTCGAAGAGCCTCCCTTAACCACTTAATGTAAAAAAAGTATCCTTTGAGTCCTCTTTTTTGTATAGTATTTATAACTTCCTGGAATTACTTTATCTACCTTCAAGATATACTCAGAAACTGACTGCTTCTCATCCTCCACTCTTACCTCCCTGATTAAGCTGTCATTTTTCGTCACTAGGATGGCCATGGTAGTCACTGCACTTGCTTCACTCTTGCTATGTCCTCACTGACCTTTCCTTAACATACTAGCTAGTAGAATCCTTTTAACACAGAAGTCAAATTAGGTTGGTCTCCATTACTCTCAGGGCGAAGGCCAAAGTCTTTGCAAATGGCCCAGGAGCCCTCATGATCGGGCCCACTGTGCCCTTTCTGACTGTATCTCCTATTGCTCTCCATCTCATCCACTTTACCCCCACAACACTACTTTCTTTGGTGTTCCTTGATCAAACCGGACCTGTTCTTGCTATACTTGGTGATTTTGTACTAGCTGATTCCTCTTTAACAGTCTACAGATTTATCATACTTATTGTTTCCTGTCTATCTCTAGAATAGATGTTCTACAACAGGTGTCCTCAAACTATGGCCTGCAGGCCACATGTGGTCTGCCTAGGACATTTGTCTGGCACACTGGATGGTTTTGCCACTGCTGCCTGTCCTGCTTAGCAGCCGACTTGTCCTGGGGCCTGAAGTCTGGCCCTCCAACGGTCTGAGGGACAGTGAACTGGCCCCCTGTTTAAAAAGTTTGAGGACCCCTGGTCTACAAGGTAGGGAGTTTTGTCCATTTCATTCACTGTAGTATCCATAATGCCTCAAATAGAGCCTGCTACTTAGCAGATACTTGTTAGGGGTTGAGTGTGTCTCCCGGAAAGATATTTTGAAGTCCTAATCCCCAGTAACTGTGAAAATGACCTTATTTGGAAATAGGGCTTTATAAATGCAATTGAATTAAGATGAGGTTGTTAGGATGACCCCTAATCCAATGGGACTGGTCTCCTTATAAAAGGAAAACACCAAGTGACAACAGAGGCAGAGATTGGAGTGATGCAGCTATAAGCCAATGAATGCCAAGGATTGATAGCCGCCACCAAAAACTGGGGGGAGAGAGGAAGAATTCTGCCCTGGGTCTCAGAGGGAGCATGACCGGGCTGACACCTTCATCTCAGACTTTTAGCCTCCAGAACTGTGAGAGAAAAAATTTCTGTTGTTTTAAGCCACCGGTTTATGGTACTTTGTTATGCAGCCCTAGGAGACTGAAACAATGCTTGAAAAATATTTGTTGACTAAATATATGTATCTATTGTTTACACTTTTATGGTCTGTCACCTCCACAAGAATGAAACTTCCTTGAGGACAGAGTCCACATCTTATTCTCGGCTGTATCCTGGGTATCTGGAATGAAGCCTGACAAAGAGGTGCTCCGCGATGTTTTAGAAAAGCAGGGGCAAGTGGTGGGCTAGTGTGGGACTCTGCTCAGCCCCTTGGATTCAGGTCTCAGCTCTACCACTTACCAGCCACATGCTTCTGGGCTTGGCTTCTGCTCCTCTGTCTCTTCGTTTGTAGGGTGGGTTAGCACACGTGAAGTACTCAGAGCAGTGCTCGAGTCGTTAGGCACTCAGTCCCTGTTATCAATTATTATTACTAGCTGGTTTACAGGGCTTCATGAGACTAAGATTAGACATGGAAAACCTTCATGAACTGAGGACTTGAGAGGCCAAGAGCTCACTATGGGACCTTAGACATGTGACTTTGCCTCTCTGGATCTTAATCTCCTCCTCTGCAGAGGAAGGTGTTGAACTGGTGTTCCTAAGTGCTTTCCTGCTTCAGCCCCTTTTGAGCCTGTACAGTGTACTGTCTGTACCACAGGCAAAATTGGTGCTGCCTTCCAAGAACAGATCAAGAATTGATCTGATAAGGCCAAATTATTGGGCATGCCAGCGACTGAGACTTGGTGGGCCTTCAACTAAGGAAAGGAAATGCAGAAGAGAACCCCCAGCTTTTTCTTATACCCCGTCCTCTCAAGCAGTCTTCAAGCTCATCCTGCTGTATTGGGTGGAAATCCAGGTGACAGAGTCTGGGGAATCCTTACAAGCTCATTAGGGCTGCTTTATGATGAAAATTATATCCTTGTGATTCCCTTATTCTTGTATCAATATGGACCCAACTTAAAGAGCATCACTATCTTGGAACAACTTTCATGTTACTGCTTTCACTTGCCAGTGTGCTTGGCCTCTTATTATTATTATTACTACAGTTGTAAGACAGGTGCAGTAAATAGGTGCCAATGAGATTATGGATCACACAAAAGTCTTGTCAACAGTAGAACAAAAGCAAAATGTAGCACCTGTCACTTCAGGCTGAGACTACTTCTGCTATATCAGGCTGAAATATTAACTGAGTTGGCTAGAAATCAGCTAGTTACCATTCAACTCATCCAAACAGTTAAATCTTTTTTGTGTTTAGACACCATCTAGGCATCCCAGATTTCAACTAATCCTCCCACTGGCACCATTGTTATTCTAGATTTTGTGTAGAAGGCTTATGAACAAGCGATAAGTTCTCATTTCCTCAAGTCAGGGAAGGAGAGAGAAAAAAGTAACAACCAAGTCAAATCCCATTAGGCCACTTGGCTTGTCCCAGAAACAGGCCATGTAATTGGGAATTATCAGTGGCAAGAGGAGCAGAAAGAACATGGTTCTGTCTGAAGGCCTGGGTTTGAATACCCTGCCACTCACTTTTGATGCGATCTTGTCTAAGTCACTTGCATTCAATCCTCTGTAAATGGGTAGTGGAGGAAGCTGCTTTACCTACTTTATGGGGTTGTTTCAATCATGGATAAAAAAATTTATGGACAAATGCATTATAAAGTATAACACTATGCAAAAGTTATTATGGCTTATGGTTACTGCATGAATACAATGCAGGAAAAAGTATTTATAGTTTTTGTATATAATTAAAGCATTTAAAACCTGTAATACATTTAATAATCTTGTGACATTATGGTGATTGATGCTCCAGAGCAACTTTAGGAGCAATGGGACCTTTAGAAAATTTGTAAAACTTTTTTTTTTGAGACAGTCTCACTATGTCATCCTTGGTAGACTGCTGTGGCGTCACAGCTCACAGCAACCTCAAACTCTTGGGCTTAAGCAATTCTCTTGCCTCAGCCTCCCAAGTAGCTGGGATTACAGGCACCCACCACAATGCCCGGCTATTTTTTGGTTGTAGTTGTCACTGTTGTTTGGCAGGCCTGGGCTGGGTTTGAACCTGCCAGCTCTGGTGTATGTGACTGGTGCCCTAGCTGCTGAGCTATAGGCACTGAGCCAATTTGTAAAACTTTTAATGGGATAAAAATTGATGACTGTCACCAATTCTTCCCTGCCTTTGTGATATAGAAATTAACAACTGTGCCCTTTATCATGTGCCTTTGCAGTTTCTCCCACTAGAATGGGCAGAGTACATTTCTCTACCCCATTGATGGCCATGGACTTGCTTTGGCCAATGGAATGTTAATGAATGAGATGGCTTGATGTCCTTTAAATGTCATTGAGGATTTGGCTTGTTCTTTTGCATGTTTGCCAACAGTATATCTTCAGTAGTTACTGGTCCAAAGAGAATGAGGAGGTGTGTAAAGCAGATTTGGATTTCACTTATAGCCTGAAATTAACCCTAGCCAATTTGCAGCTATAGAGATACCCTGGATCAGGCGTCTTCAAACTGTGGCCTGCCTAGGACATTTATCCGACCCGCTGGGTGTTTTTGCTGCCACTGCCTGTCCTGCTTAGCAGCCGACTTGTCCCGCCCTGCAGTCTGGCCCTCCAACAGTCTGAGGGACAGTGAACTGGCCCCCTGTTTAAAAAGTTTGAGGACCCCTGCCCTAGGTGACCATGAGAGCTGTGAGCAAAAAAAATACATCTCTTATTATTGTAAGCTTCTGAAATTTTGGATTGTTTGTTATGCAGCATTATTGTAGGAGAAACCAGATACACAGTAAAATAAATAATGCATACTCTTTGTAGTGTGGACAAAGGGATCTCTCCAAAAATTTCCTTTAGTGGTTTCATTTTTAGCACGTCAACCTGGTTAATGTATGTTCTCTCTCTCTGTCTCTCTCTATTTTTTACAGTAAATTTATGGTCATGAGGGGATGCCATCAGTTGATCCATTGATGACATATTGACTTTTACAGCCACCATCTTTCTTCTTTGTTCCCTTAGGAGGGTTCATGCTCTTTCCAACTTTACAAGGTAACTGCTTGCCGGCTCTGCAGCCATCATAGCTGGGTCCTTAAACACCCATATAATCCCTCCCTTGGGCTTTTACCCCACCAGCCCTCAAAACAGTTTTCTTCTTAACGATATCTTGGGCATTAGTGATAATAATAATTATAGTAATTTTTTTGTTTTCGTTTTGTAATGAAATGAAATTTGTAATAGGTTCTTAGTTGGGTAGAACATGTATCTCTAGTCAAGTGTGGTCTGGAAGAAAGAGGAGAATAACACAAGGCAGAACTCAAATTATTACTCCATTTAACCAGTTCAATGCCAGAGAAAGAATGATTATAGTTATATTGTACTGGTTATCTATTGCTGAGTAACAAATTGCCTCAAAACATATTGGCTTGAAAAATGTAATTTCGTTCATAATTTTGTGGATTAGTAGTTCAGGAAGTGCTCAGCTGGGCAGTTCATCTCTGATCCATGTGGCATTAGCTGGTGCAGATGGGGTGTGATGATTCACTTCCAAGGTGACTGCTTCACTCACATGTTAAGCACTGAGCGTAGGATGACTGGCAATTGATGCTGAGTGTAAGCTGGAAACTGATTTGGGGCTGTTATCTGAAGTGCCTACATATGGTCTCTCTATGCGACTTGGGCTTCTCACACCATGGTGCCTTGATTTCCAGAGATAGTGTCTTAGGAGTAATCATTCCAAAAGACAAGAAATAAAAGCTGCCAGACTTGTAATGTCTGGGTCAGGAAATTGGCACAATGCCAAAGCAGTCACAGAACTTTCCCAGATTTGGGGTGGGGAGGGGACATTGAAACTCCCTCACCATGAGAGGTGTAGCAAAGAATTTATAGCCATCATACACACACACACACACACATACATATATATGTAGACAATTTTTTTCTCACAGGACTTTAAGAAATAAACATGATCTGGGTTGAGGGCTTGGAACTGGAAATTTATTTGCTAATTTCAATATCATCCCTTTTTTTACTTTTGTTAAATGAGTGCTTGGTGAACTGTTAGTAAATTCTAACCCTGGTCAGATAAATTAAACACTGTGATAGATTACTTCACAATCTATCACAATCTTTTAAGGTTTAAATTGTAGACTGGTAATGACAATGATAATAACTTTGTATGTGCTAGTTCAGTTCCAATGCATTTTATGTGTTGATTCTTATGTTCTTTGTGGCAAAGCCACAGGGTTAGTTCTTTTATCAACTCCATTTTCATATGAGAAAACTGAGGCATAGATAAGTTAAATAACTTGCCAGGGTCACACAGCTTGTAAAGTGGCAGCACTGGGATTTGAACTGCAGCTGTCTTGTTCCACTACTGAGAGGGAAATCATCTGGTTGACTTTTACATTCCTTCTTTTACATGGAGGAAAATCCGCAGTTGTATGAATTTGCTGCTATAAAATACCATTATGTGCATAAATCATCCAAATATATTCATATTAGAGCTTGAATCCAGAAGTGGGCAAATGAAAACATATTCTTTCCTCTATAGGTGATCTTTAGCGAGGCTATTTCAGGAAAACACTTCCATATTTTTGTCAATTTGAATTTTGCCTAAAATTAATAATGCATTTATTTACTGACCTCCAAACTCATTTTTATCTATATCATTTTTTTGCACAAATGTGATTATTCAGTGTAAAAGAGTGGTGTATGTGTGTTTGTGTACATGTGCAAATCCTATTGTGAAAAAAACAGGGACGTTTCAGTACACAAATGGAATATAGTCCCTGTTCTGAAATCTTGTTTCTGAGGAATCTTTAATTTATATGCTAGCATTATTTGTGGTAGTCCATTTTTATTAACAATTTATATTGCAGTTTCCCATCCCTTTGCTGTTGGGAAATAAGATTTCAGGACAGCTGGCCACCTTTACTGAGGCCCTGAAGCACTTTTTTTGTGATTCACAAAGAAAACTGGTGTGTGGCTAGAATGGGCAGCGACAGGTGGAAGGCTCAAAGGTCATCCTTTGTACAGGTTCCCACCACGAGTGTACACTCTCCACTTTTGTTATGGTAACCTCTTAATTACCCATAGACAGCCACGGGTGGTGAAGGAAATTAGCTAAATTGACTTAGAAGGCTGCTGCACAGCCTTTTGAGGCCCATGGGTAGGCCCTGGATAATTTTTTGGTCTCGATATAAACCTGAAATAGACTTCAGAGGGTTTCAGAAATTCAGAAATAACCCAAAGGTTGGGGGATCATTTCTCACCACACAGCTGCAAGCAGCATTCATTAAACAGACAGGTTTGTGTAACCTTCCTAAATGAGCAAAGTTAATATTTGGATTTTTCTAGTCCTGGAGAAATGTGTTCTTGGTTTAAGAGTAGGGTTTACTACCGGGCATTTTTTGTTTGTGTGGAAGGAAAGAATAAGGTTTATTACTTAGTAAAGGATTAAAGTTAGATAGCAGTGAAGTCTTGGTTTAAAGGCAGCATTCTGGTCATTAAATTATTTTTTGTTCCTTAGGTTCAACTCCACCCTGAATTTTTTCTTTGATAAAGGAATCTGAAATAAATGACCTTTATTAAAGGACACCAATTGCTACCCTACCCAATAGAGACATTTTCAAATGACTAATTTTCTTAAATTACTGAGGAATTGCTCTATTTATGAGGGCTGTACTCCATATGTATATGTTCTGTAAATTAAAAACATTTTTTCAGTCAGATTCATCTTCATCTCACAAATGAAGACGCTGAGGTATAGAGCGATTCGGTAACTTGTCTAAGGTCACAAAGTAAATCATAGCTAGAGTTCTTTTTCCATTGAATAATGCTACTTTTTGTTTTCTATCTAAATTACTCAATTTTCATTGCATTTCACTGATGGAAGGATCTAGGTCCTGAGTCTAAGATGAAAAGTAAATTTCAGAAAAGACTTCAGTAAGAGCTCATTGAACACGTTGTCTGGAAAAATATCCCTTTACTGCTTTTTGGGTTGCTTATGTTGTGCCTAACTGCTCATTTGCCAGAGGACTGACTTTCTCTGTACCACAGATGTCACTTCTGTGAGTACGAATGAGTGCTGATGCTTGATGGTATATTTATTCATAGCTTCTTTATAGGGTGGCATATCAAGTATAGAAGCTACAAAGTAAATTTTGTTTTGTATATATTTAGTTATACATCCAACGACTGTCTGGTAAGTGACAATAGAGGGAAAGGATGGTTAAGACAACATCTCAGCCCTTGACATGACTGTGGACATGTATGTAGATGAACCATTCTGATATGGTGTAATAAGACCCGTGACAGAGATGCCAAGCCCTGTGAGGAGAGATGAAGGAGCCACTTACTCTCTTTGGAAGATTCATGGACGGCTTCACAGAGTCCAGGTATTTGAGTGGGGTCTTTAAGATGAGGAGTTTTTTGGGTAGAGAATGGGGGAAAGAAGGAGGGAGTAGCATGAATGTTTGGGGAACTCTGAGTGGCTTGCTGTGGTTGGAACATGGAATGTGTATGTATGTGGGACTTGAAGGAGAAGAGATTGAAGAGATGAAGTTGAAACCAGACAGTGGACGGGCTCTCAAGCAATGGGAAGCCATAGTGTGATCCAGATTTGTATTTCAGAAAGTTAAATCCATATTCTGGCTGGGTTTGAGGAAGGGGAATGGTTATAAGAGGAGTACTGAGGAGAGCTGTAGTGGTAGTGGGAGTGAGAGACTCTAGAGACAATTTGAGGATACTACTTACTGTATTTGTAAACTAATTAATTATTTAGTGTAGTTGAAAGAAAGTGTGGAATGGACCTTGAAATTCAGGTTTCTGTTTTAAACAAAGTGGGGCTGTCAATTGAAAGGACTTATTCCAGAATAAGAAGGAGATTGAGAGAAGGACATGAAAAAGTTTGTTTTGATATGTTGGTTTTGAAGAGTCTGGGAAATGTAGAGGTGGAGTTGACCAGTAGAAGGTTAGAAATTTGGGTTTGGAGCTCAGAAGAAAATAAAACTTAGAAATAGAAGTTTGGGATTCATTTACATATCTAGGGCAGTTAAAACTTTAGAAACAATGGGGTCTGTAGAGAGTATGAAGGAGACTGGGGAGAAGTGGACAAAGGTGAGAGGGCAGCCAAAAGAGAAGGCTGCATGGAAAGTAGAGCATGAAAATCCAAAAGGATCGAATGGTTGGTGAGGATGCCGCACGATTCGGGAGACTAAAGATTGATAAGAAACCATGGGTTTAGCGTGTAGGAAGCCACTAGTCACCAAGTCATTTAAAAAGCAAGTCTCAAAACACTGTGTAAAACACACAATATATACTCTCTAATGCCATCTTTATAATGTAGTGAGAGGCAGTGGTTATCTCTGGGAGGTGGGATTGGGGCAATTTTTATTTTATTTTTTGTTTTTTGCTTATATGCATTTTCTGAATGTCTGAGAGTGACCATGCCTTACTGTTATAATCATAAAAGAATATGATAACAATTCTAACAAAAGAAAGTCACCTTGGTAAAAACAGTTTCAGTGGAGTGACGGGAGCAAAAGTTGGATTCTAATGGGTGAAGAGGCAATTGGAGCTGAAGAAATGGGAACAGGAAGCAGTTGTGGCAAAGGCAGAAAAGAGAAAGAGCAATAGCCTGAGTGGGTAGCAGGACTGAGAAAAGAATTCATTTATGGCAACAGTTAAAAAATACTTGATTAATTTAAAAATAACAAAAAATAAACCTGTGACTTCTTAACATAGTGTGCTTTTATGAAAAAGAACTAGTTTTCAAAACAAAAATAATGAATGAAAATAGCATTGTTTTTCATTTTTTCAAATTTCTTTAATGTCTGTCGTAATAGAAGAGAGCTGAGTTCTGGGCGGTGCCTGTGGCTCAAAAGAGTAGGGTGTTAGCCCCATTTGCGGGAAGTGGTGGGTTCAAACCCAGCTCTGGCCAAAAACTGTAAAAAAAAAAAATAGAGAGAGAGAGAGCTGAGTTCTTACATCTGCTTCTGCATCCAATCTGTTGCAATATGATATCTTGGTTGAAGTAAATAGTATCTGGCATCACATAGGTGTGTGGTTGGTAAAGGGAAGACCTCGTGGACCCTCTCAAAGGGCCTCAGGCAGGTGTCCTCAAACTACGGCCTGCAGGCCACATGCGGCTCGCCTAGGACATTTATCCAGCCCACCAGGTGTTTTTGCCGCTGCTGCCTGTCCCACTTACAGCAGACTCATCCTGGGGCCTGCAGCCCGGCCCTCCAATGGTCTGAGGGACAGTGAACTGGCCCTCTATTTAAAAAGTTTGAGGACCCTGGCAGGGAACCCAACCCTGCAGTGGTTCCTGAACCATTGATTTTTGGCTTGGTGCCTGTAGCACAGTCCGCTGCATACAGCAAGGCTGGCAGGTTTGAACCTGGCCCAGGCCTGCTAAACACATGGCAACTGCAACAAAAAAAATAGCTGGGTATTGTGGCGGGTACCTGTAGTCCCAGCTACTTGGGAGTCTAAAGCAAGAGAATTGCAGGCGGAGGCAGGAGACTTGCTTGAGCCCAGGAGTTGGAGGTTGCTATGAGCTGTAATTCCATGGCACTCTACCCAGGGGAATAGCTTGAGGCTCTGTCTCAAAAAAAAAAGAGAGAATTGCTTAAGCCAAAGAGTTTGAGGTTACTGTGAGCTGTGATGTTTGAGCACTCTACAGAGGGCGGCAAAGTGAGACTGTCTCAAAAACAAACAAACAACAACAAAAAAACCCCACTGATTTTTAGTATAGGAGGAAATTTCAATATGCTTATATCCTGAACAGAAGATGCTTCCCTAAATCATTTGGCATCACCAATCATTCTATCCTTTTGGATTCTCTTTTCCTGCTTTCCAATGTAGCATTCTCTCTTGGGTGCCCTCTGCTCTGTCTACTCCTTCCCAGTCTCCTACATCCTCTCTACATGACCCCATTGTTTCTAAAGCTTTAACTGCCCTCTGCATGTATAAGATGAATCTCAAATATCCTAGCAGAGAGGCAGAGATTGAAAATTCAGGAGAAGGAGGCATTATTGTTGGAATATACCAATATGGATAAAGGGTTCACCTTCTTTGGGAGAGGAGGTAGGTAGGATAGAGTTATAAGGATGGACGTGGCCATAAATACATTTGAAAGAGCAGAGCCAGTTGATGGATTTCACCCCCATTAGCTTTAATTTTCTCTGAAACAGCCAGAAAAAATATCTTCTGGGAATGAGGGGCTGAATAATGGAACGGGGATTCATGGCAATGAAAGTTCTTATTTCTATAGCTTGTCTTTGTGCATACTGCAATATAAGATGCTAGTTATGTGAAGGTTTAAGTGTTTTTGTGAGTAGTAATCTACAGTTCTAGTGGAGTGCAGGGAATATCTTTTTTAAAAAATATATTCACTATTTCAGATTAATATGAGGGTACAAATGTTTAGGCTACTTTGTTTTCATTTGCAAGGTGAAGTTCAAGTTGTAGCTGAGCCCTTCACCCAGAGGGCCTGCTGAACACCCTCACATTGTGCAGAGATCCTGCCAATCACCACTTCTCCTCACCCCCTCCCCTCTCCTTCTTCTGCCTCCTCTCTACTTTCCCTCACTAGACTATACTTGTGTTTTTTCTTCTGTATGGGAGTCTAGTTGTTTGTATATTGGTTTCATATTAGTACTGAGTACATTGAATACTTGCTTTTCCATTCTTGAGATACTTTACCAAGAAGAATGTGTTTCAACTCCATCCAGGTAAACACAAAAGATATAAAGTCTCCATCTTTTCTTTTTTTTTTTTTTTTTTTGTCTCCATCTTTTCTTATGGCTGATTAGCACTCCACGGTATATATACACCACAGTTTGTTAATCCATTCAGGGGTTGATGGGTACTTGGGTTGCTTGGAATACAGGGAATCTCTTGAGCTGGTTATTTTACCCTCGGAGACTTTTCTGCCACACTTTAATCCAAATAAGCCAATTTAAAATAAGCATCATGGTTTTCTTTGGTTGAAAAGGAAAATCAATAAGAGTGTCCTGAGCCTGAGATATGTGAGCATGATAGGGGAGGGACATTTTATTTTTATTTTTATTTTTTGTGTTTTTCTTGTTTCAATAAGGTGATGTTTGTATGTGTATATATGACATGTATTTGAGCCTTGAGTATTTGTAGCACTAATAGCAGGGCTACTTGGAAAGGAAGCTCTCCAAAGCTCAGGGTTTGGGATTGTGGCCTCTATTTCTAGGGTGAGCATGCCTCCAAGTAGGTCTCTACTGTACCAGATCTTATATATGTCCATTTGCATTTGGCCCTCATTTTATTTTTTTTAATTCAGATTTTTAGTTGTTTAGGTACTTCTGTATTGTGAAGGAATTTTGTAAAAATACCAGCTAGATTGTTAGCTCCCACCTAAAGTGTAAGAAGAGAAATATTTTGCTCTTCATTGTCAGAAAATGTTTTCATTGCAAGTTTGTCAACAAAACCTGCAGTGAAAGTTTTGCAACTTCAACAAAACTGGTTATCATATTCGAGGATATTATTTTGTATATAGATATTGTTATTACTTTCTAGAATCATACTTTTAATATCTACAGATAAATAAAAGAATAAAAACATTCATATAAGTACAATATTAGTACTACCCAGGCATGACACGCATCCTTATTTTTCCCTAAAAAATTTGGCAAAAAAGTGCACATTATGCACGGCAAAATATGGTACACAGTTCAAAAACAGTATCATGCAACACCAAATCCAGCAAACTATTCTTTATAAGAGATAAAAAATATAAGAAGACACAAAGGTTTGAAGTAGAGGGATAAAATGAGTTATACAAGGCACATAATTAGTAGTAGCATGGTGCAGTAATTGTAAATATCAGAAAGAAGAGGCTGGGCAGTGGCTTACACCTGTAATCCTAGCACTCTGGGAGGCCAAGGTGGGAGGATACCTTGAGCTCAGGAGTTTTATTTATTTATTTATTTTTGTTTTATTAAATCATAACTACATTGTAGAAGGGAAGGGGGGAGGGGTGGGTATTTGGGGGGACCTCACCTAATGTGCATGATGCAATGGTACATTTTAAAACTATTAAGAAAAGAGTATAATTGTGATGGCTTTGAGCTCAGGAGTTTAAGACCAGCCTGAGCAAAAGTGAGACCCCATTTCTACTAAAAATAGAGAAAATCAGCTCCATAGGAGGCTGAGGCAGGAGGATCACTTCAGCCCAAGACTTTGAGGTTGCTGACACCATGGCACTCTAGTCTGAGCAACAGAGGGAGATTGTCTCAAAGGAAGAAAGAAAGAAAAAAGAAAAAGAAGATAGGCTAAAAGGAAAAAAAATATCATTATACAATGGTGGAAGTAACACTTCATCAGGAATGTATAATAATCCTGATCCTGTATATACCTAATAATATAGTCTCAAAATATATAAAGGAGAAATCACCAGAATTTCAAACTATTTACAAAATTCATACTTAGAAGAGGAAGTTATATTTTCTGAAGACTTCTAGATAAACATAAACAAAATTTAAAAGGCCACAATTTAAACAACAAAATTACAAAATCTAACGAATATATATATATATATACACACACACACGTCTGTTTATGTATGTGTGTATATAAATACAATTCTGTACTCCACAGTTAAAAAATGAACATTCAAGAATATATTACTTCATTCAAAAAAATTACTTCATTTTAGGGCCACCGAATAAGTCTTGACAAATGGTAAGAACTGATTACCAAGGGCCTATTAGCTTATCAAAATGTAATTAAAAGAAAAAAAGTAAAAATGATCCATAGTAGACTTTTTTTGTAGTATAATAGAGTTTTTTTCAACTATTAACTAAACGTAAGACTTTATTTGGATTTCACTGGTTTTTCTATTATCCTTTTCCTGGTCCAGTATCCAACCCAGGACAATTTTGTTTCTAAATTCATAAGAGATATCGATCTGTAGTTTCTCTTTTATATTTTGTTTGTCTAGTTTTGTTATAAGTGATGTATAAGGTTATATGAAAGTATTTATATGCTAGGATTTAAGCCTTCCATTTCATTGATGTTGTTTTTTCTGTTTGTGATTCCTGTTTCTCTTCTCTTGCCTTTCTGTGGGTTATTTGAAAAATTTTAAGGACTCTAAGTTGGTTTATTTATGAAAATTTTGAGTATATATCTTTGTATAGTTTTCTTAGTGCTGGCTCTGGATATGCAGATCTGACTTAACACATTCTACATACTTGTATCAATGAATGTGTGGTAAGTTTCATTCCGTTTATATCACTTTATTTTTCTTGGTTTTAAGTATCATTGTCTTGAGTATTAAATAATGTTGTAATTTTTGTTTCAATATTCAAGTATGATTTATTGAGCTGGTGAGAAGGATATTCTATTGTATCTTCCCATATTTCAGCCCTTTCCACAGTTCATTCCTCCTAAAGCTTTAAGATTCCTTCTTTTATTTTCTTTCTGTTTGGAAAAGTTCCTTGAGCCATACTTTATGAATAGGTCTACTGGTGACAGATCTTTCAGTTTTCCTTCATCTGGGAATATCTTTCTTTTCCCTTCACTTCTGAAGAATAATTTCACCAGATACAGAACTCACCGTTGAAATGTCTTTTCTTCTCACTTGAAAAATGTTATGCTACTTCCTTTTGGCCTCCTTGGATTCAGATGAGAAATTTTCTACCATTTGAACTGGTTTTTCCTCTACACATTGTCTCTCTTCGGCTATTTCAAGATTATTTCTTTGTCTTTAGTTTTTAGCAGTTTAATTATGATGTGTCTTAGCATAGATTGTTTGGGTTTATTTTATGTGAGGTTTGTGTAGGCTTGAATCTGTAGGTTAATGTCTTTCTCCAAATTTGGAAGTTTTCAGTATGAATACTTGTTAATCAGCCCAGCAAGTTTTGAACTCACCACCCCTGTTCTTCAGGGCCAGTGCTCTAACCTCTGATCTACAGTCTCAAGCTAACTCCATGTTCTCCTTTAGAACTTTTCTCTTTATGGGCTTCAGCAAAAGGAATATGGATTTTTTGTTATAATTTCACAAGTTCCTAAACTCTGTTAAATACTTTTAGTCTGTGTCCTCTTTATTGTATAAACCAAGTGATGTCCATTGACGTGTCTTCAAGTTCACTGATTCATTTCTTTGTCTTCATTGTGCTGTTGGGCCCATTTCTTAAGTTTTAAATTTTGGTTATTTGATTTTTTGGCTCTATAATTTCCATGTGGTTCTGTTTTATAACTTCTATTTCTTTGCTGAGATTTTCTACTTTTACTTGTTTCAAGAGAATTTGTAACAGCTTGCTGAAAGAACTTTTTATCAAGGCTGCTTTAAAATTCTTGTCAGATAATTCCAACATCTGATTCATCTTGGTGTTGGGATCTGTTGATTGTCGTCTTCACTCAAATTGTGATTTTCCTGGTTCCCCGTATAACGAGTGATTTTTAATCCTGTCTTGCACATTTTGGTCTAGGACTCTGGGTCCTATTAAATCTTTTATTTTAGCAGGCAATCTCCTTGTTTAGGTTTATCATGTAGATTCCTTAGTGCTGTAGGATTCTTCTTTTCTAATTTTAGAAGCTCTTTATATATTAAAGATACATTTATTTGGGGTATTATATTTCAAAACTTACACAAATTGAATAATGTCATTTTAAAATAAAAATGACCAAAATTGAAATACAAAATATGAATGAACTAAAACTCATTAAGTGAATTTACTCAGTAGCCAAAAAATTGCCCATAAAATCTTCCCAAATAGCCCAGCCCTCCCACCAAACAAAATACAGACACCTGTCCTAGATATTTTTACAAAGGAGGTCTACCAAAATTTAGAGGAACATAAATACCTATCTTAAAAAAAACTGTTATAGAGAATAAAAATCATAGGCATATTCTCCAGTTCTTTTATGTGTTAAATAAGAAATCATAGGAAGAGATTGCAGCATAAAATAAAGCACAGGGATATGTTTTTCCCCCATTTCTCAGAATATACCTCAATTTTGACCTTATATAGCCTTATAGTTATTGACTGATATGACTAATATAACACTTCTTCAAATGCCTATAGCTTTTTCTCTTTTGGGCAACTAAGGACGCACCTTGTGCTTGCCCCAACCAGTGAATAATTGTGTAGCAGCTTTCTACCTGCAGAAACACTAATGTTTGCACAAAGAGATTACATGGTTTCTTCATGACCAAGATCTATAAATCTATGTATCTCCTTGCCAGCATACTATAAGCTTCTGTGTTTTTTTATTTTTGTCTGCTCTTGTCTTCAGTTAATACTATGACACTGTATTTGCTATTGTGCAATTCTATGTTTTTGGTTAAAATAAACAAGTTTTCTCTTATATGAGACTGATAGTTGGGATTATTATTTTTGATTTTAATAAATCCATTAATAGGAAATATATCCCGTATTCATTCAAAGAACATGGAATATATTTTAGAATCTAGAATATATCCTAGAATCAAATGGAAATTTTAGAATTGAATAATAAAATAATTAAAATTAAAATCTCATCAGAATGGAGAGGACAGAGGAAAGAATCCATAGACTTGAAAATAGAACTGTAGAAATTACTCAATCTGGACAACAAAAAGAAAACAGACTGAAAATTGAGCCGAGATTCAGAGACCTGTGGGACTATGATAAAAGCTCTCAGGAGAGAAGAAAGGTGATGGAACTGAAAAGTATTTAGAGAGACAATGGCTGAAAATCCCCCCAATTAAAAAAAAAATGTTTTATACTCCGAGTTGAAGTAAAGATTTGAAAAATGCATTTGTTTTTTATTTCAGTAGATTTAGGGATTACAAGTGATTTTTTGATACATGGATGAATTGTATAGTGGTGAAGTCAGAGCTTTTACTGTACCCATCACCCAAATAGTATACATTGTACCTGATAGGTAATTTGTGAATCTCTCACCCCACTCCTACCCTCTCTCCTTCTGAATCTTCAAAGTGCTTAGCTCCCATTTAGTAAGTACATGCAGTGTTTGTTCTGCTGTTCCTGAGATACTAAAGATAATGGCTTCCAGTTTCATCTAAGTAGCTGGAAAAGATATTATTTTGTTCTTTTTTTTTTTTTTTCTCAGACAGAGTTTTGCTCTGTTGCCCTGGCTAGAGTGCAGTGGCATCATCACCATAGCTCAGGTGTCCTCAAACTATGGTCCGTGGCCCACATGCGGCCCGCCTAGGACATTTATCCAGCCTGCCGAATGTTTTTGCTGCCGCTGCCTGTCTTGCTTAGCAGCCGACTCGTCCCGGGGCCCGCAGTCCGGCCCTCCAACAGTCTGAGGGACATTGAACTGGCCCCCTGTTTAAAAAGTTTGAGGACTCCTGCTAGCTCATTGCAACCTCAAACTCCTGAGCTCAAGTGATCCTCTTTCCTCAGCCTCCTGAGTAGCTGGGACTATGGGCATGTACCACCATGCCTGGCTAATTTTTTCTGTTTTTGGTAGAGACAGAGTCTTGCTCTTGTTCAGACTTGTTTCAAACTCCTAACCTTAAGTGATCCTCCCACCTTGGCCTCCCAATGTGCTAGAATTACAAGTGTGAGTCATTGTGCCTGGCCTAGTTTATTCTTTTTTAATGGCTGAGTGGTATTCCCTTGTATATATTTATACCACATTTTCATTATCCAGTCATCTGCTGATGGATAACGTAGGTTGATTCCATATCTTTAACAGTGTGAATTGTGCTGTGATAAACATACAGTGCAGGTGTCTTGTTGATACAATGGCTTCTTTTCCTTTGGATGAATACCCAGTAGTGGGATTGCTGGATCAAATGGCAGGTCTACTTTTAGTTCTTTGAGGAATCTCCATACTGTTTTCCATAGAGGTTGTACTAATTTACATTCCTGCCATTGGTATGAATGCCCCATTTTTCCGCATTATCACAGACATATATTTTTCTTTTTTTAACTTTTTAATAATGGCCATTCTGATAGGAGTAGGTGGAATCTCATTGTGGTTTTAATTTGCATTTCACTAATGATTTAGTGATGTTGAACTTTTTTTTCATGTGTTTGGCTATTTGTATATTTTCTTTTGAAAATGTTTGTTCATGTCTTTTGCCTATTTATTGGGGGGTTATTTTTTTTCTTTTTTTTTGCTGATTTGAGTTCTTTGTAGATTCTGGATATTAGTCCTTTGTGAGATATATAGTTTGTGAATATTTTCTCCCATTATGTAGATTGCCTGTTTACTCTGTTATTTCCTTTGCTGTGAAGAAAATTTTTTAGTTTAATTAAGTTCTATTTTTTTTGTATTTGCCTTTTGGGGGGATCTCAGTCATAAATTCTTTGCCTAGGCTGATATCTCGAAGAGTTTTTCCTTTGTTTTTTTCTAGAATTATTATGGATTCAGGTCTTACATTTCAGTCTTTAATTCATCTTGAGTTATTTTTTTGTATGTGGTAAGAGATAGAAATCCAGTTTCATTCTTCTGCATGTGGCTATCCAGTTTTCCCAGTAACATTTATTGAATAGAGATTCCTTTCCCTAGTGTACGTTTTTGTCTGTTGGTTGTTGGTTATAGGTATATGGCTTTATTTCTGGGTCTTTATTCCATCCCATTGATCTGTACTTCTGTGTTCATACCACTACCATGGTGTTCTTTTTTTTGAGACTCAAGTTGTCGTCATTGGTAGAGTGCCATGATGTCATAGTTCACAGCAACCTCAAACTCTTGGGCTCAAGTGATTTTCTTGCCTCAGACTTCCGAGTAGCTGGGACTACAGGTGCCCACCACAATACTCGGCTATTTTTAGAGACGAGGTCTCACTGTGGCTCAGGCTGTTCTCAAATTCATGAGTTTGGGCAATCCACCTGCCTCGGCCTCCCAGAGTGCTAGGATGCCCGGCTACCATGGTGTTTTGATTGCTTATGGCCTTGTAGTATACTTTTAGGTGAGATAAGATGATGCCTCCAGATTTTTTTTTCTTAGGTTTTTTTTTTTTTTGACTATTTGGGTTCTTTTTTAATTCCATATGAAATTTAGGATTGTTTCTTTTTTCTAATTCTGTGAAAAATGATACTAGTATTTTGATAGGCATTGCATTGAATCTGTAAATCACTCTGGGAGGAGTGGACAGAAAATCTCAAGTTTAGCAAAGACATAGGAAAGATTCAAGAAGCTGAGAAAATGAGAGAATCCTAAACTTCATAAACCACAATTAAGATACACCATAATCAATATTCAAAAATTAATGACCAAGAAAATATGTTGAAAGCAGCCAGACAGAAATGGCATATTACCTATAGGAGAAAACTAATACGAATGACAGGAGATTTCTCATCAGAAATCATGGAGGCTACAAAGAAATGAGACTTTTTTCAAGTACTAAAAGAAAAGAATTGCCAACTGCAAAATTCTACACTCAGTGAAGCTATCATTCGGGAATGAACAGTAAGTAAAGACATTCCCAGACTAAGAAAAAATAGAAGAATTTGTCAATAGAAGGCCTACCCTTAAGGAAATGGCTAAAAATCTGGCTGTGGTGGCATATAACCTGTAACCCCAATTACTTAGGATGTTGAGACAGGAGGGTCACTTAGGTCCTGGAGTTTGAGACCAGGCTGGGCAACATAGATCTTGTCTCATTAAAAAAATGGCTAGGCTAGGTGTGGTAGCTCATGCCTGTAATCCTAGCACTCTGGGAGGCCAAGGCAGGTGGATCCTTTAGGTTAAGGGTTTGAGACCAGCCTGAGCAAAGCGAGACCCTGTCTCTACTAAAAATAGAAAAATCAACTGAGTGTGGTAGCATGTACCTGTAGTCCCAGCTACTCAGGAGGCTGAGGCAGGGGTATTGCTTGAGCCCTGGAGTTTGAGGTTGCCGTGAGCTAAGCCATGGCACTTTAGCCTGCATGACAGAGAAAGACTCTGTCTAAAAAACAAAACAAACAAAAAAAAACAACTAAATGAAACTCTTAAACCAGAAGGGGAATGCAAGAATCTTAAAGGACCAGGAAGGAAGGAAGGAAGAGCAAAAGGAAGAACAAAAATGTGGATATATGCAATAGACTTCCTTTCTCTTCTTGAGTTTTCTGTATTATATTTGACAGTTGAAGTAAAAAGTATATAACATTTTGATGAGGTTCTTAATGTATGTAGAGGAAATTTTAAGATAATTATAAATGGCGGTTGGTAAAGGTACTTAAAGGGAGGTAAGGTTTCTACATTTCACTTGAACTGGTAAAATTTCAACACCAATAGACTGATCAGTTATGAGTGTATAATGTAATACCTAAAGCAATGACGAAAATTTTATTTATGTATGCAGCAACTTTCATGGACCTCAAGAGCATTATGCTAATTAAAAAGAGCCAATTTTTAATGGGTCGCATATGTATGATTCCATCTATATAATGTTCTCAAAATGACACACTTAAATTGATGAACAAATTAGTGGCTGTCAAGGGTTAGGGGTGGTGGAGTAGGTGGATATGACTCTAAATGGGGGTAGCATGATGGAGGTATTTGTCGTGATGGAATAGTTCTCTATTTTGGTTGTAGTGGTGGTTATGTGATAAATGGCATAGGACTACATACACATGGTCAACCAATGTCTATTTCCTGGTTTTGATGTTGTACTATAGTTATATATGATGTAACAATTGGGTGTGGGGGAGATGGGATAAACCTCTCTATCATCTTTGTAACTCCCTGTAAATCTATGATTATTTTGAAATAAAAAACATTAAAATAGGTAAAAACCCTCATATTTGTTTGGTGAAAATATTTTCTTATTTCTTTTTCTTTTTTTTTTGCAGTTTTTTTTGGCTGGGGCTGGGTTTGAACCTGCCACTCTGGCATATGGGGCTGGCACCCTACTCCTTTGAGCCACAGGCGCCGCCCTTCTTTACTTTTTTGAGACAGAGTTTTCCTCTATTACTTGGGTTAGAATGCAATGGTGTCATCATAGCTCACTGCAACTTCAAAGTCCTGAACTCAAGCAATCCTCCTGCCTCAGCCTCACACTTAGCAGGGACAATGGGCATGGCTACTCTGTCGGCTACCTTTTTCTATTTTTAGTAGAAATGGGGTCTCACTCTTGCTCAGGCTGGTCTCAAGCTCCTGGCTTCAAGCAATCCTCCTGCTTCGGCCTCCTAAAGAGCTCAGATTACAGCCTGTTCCTGGCCTTGTTTTTATTTTAATTTGCCTTTAATAATTAATTTTTTCAAAATGGATTATTTTAGTTTTTTTCTACTTTTGTGAAATTTATCTGTCACATGGAAATCTTGGATGGCAGTTGTAAATTAAAATGGGAATTTTCTCTCCTAAGTGTTATTTTGCCATTTGAGTCACCAAGTTTTTGCTATGGGAGTTGTTGGTGACAGGACTTATAGGAGAGGATGATATGACTGTTTCATCCCCATTTCACTCCACCTCAAGGAGGACTGCTTTGTGGGCTTACTTTTCACTAGGAATGCTAAAAACATTGAAATCTCTCATCATGCCTGCCATACACAGTGATCTAGTTTTATGAGTTGGTTGACTACAGTCAGAAGTACAATGGTGGCTGTGGAATAAAATTTTTCCTACACAAGGTTAAGAAGCCTATATGATTTTCTTCTTTGTAACCTTGACTAACTGAACTTGGATTAACTGCATATTTTCTCTTGTGACTATCATGCTTTCCCCTGATTAATCAAAATTTCCGGAAGCCCTATTTGTACAACTAACTAGACTAGATCTCTCTTCAGACATGGGAATAGAAATTACTCTGGGAATCTTGATTGTGTTACTGATTTGCATAGTGTTAATGATTTGTATGTAAATGCGATGGGGAGGCCAAAGGACTGCGAGTCAGTAGAACATGTTTCCTATTTCCACTTCTAGAGCCAAGCAGGGTCAACTCTGCCTTTTTTTAGGGGGAGTTCTCTTGAGTTCCTTTTTGTTTGCATTTTATTTTATGGCTAGAATTTAATTTTAATTAGCATTTATTTGAAAGATGACTTTGAACTCTGTTACTATTTCAGTTTCTTTTACTTATGCCATGTCATTATCCCAAACAGCAATCCTTTAACTAAAAATTTGGTATTTCAGTATTCCATTATGTTGACATTATGTTTAAATGCCAAATTGAAAATTAAAAATTTGATGAATGCTGTCAAATGCATTCTATATGGCACCCAGGACACTTACCTCGATTCAATACAATAGAATTATTAAATATGCCTCAAGAGACTTAATATTATTTCTGTGCATACAATGAAGGGAATTCAGGAACCATGGTCAAGAAGCTCATCTTTTGAAAAAAATTGTACAAGATAGAGTAAAACTGACATAGAAACTTTTCATCCTACCATTTGCTTCTGTTATTCCCCTCATGTTCATCTTTGAGAAAGCTTCTATCAGATACCATTATAGATGTGGGAGTAAAGGTGAGGTGAAAGATAGTATATTCCAAGGTTTATGTAGTGGTTAAATGATAATGAAACCACACAGTTCATCATGGTAAAGCAAACACTCTTGGAAATGTATTATTGTTATTATTATCATTATGACAGTGTTGAGAGGGGCTCAATTAATCAATCAAGGGTGTAGCCATCTGATAGAAAGATGGGATTTGTAATAAGAGGTTTACTATTGGGTGGCAGATGTGGCAGACAGCCCAGACAACAAGCTTGGAATAGTGAACTACACATCCCACTGGCAACATTAATGGCACTGGAAGTGGTATCCATATGCACATATCTACTTGGAGGAGTAGAAAAGGGGAGAAAAAGAGCCTGTAAATGCTATTATTAAGCAGTGGACTCTCAAATTATGAGCCAGATTTCAAAGCGCACCCATAATTTGAAATCCAGTTTTGTCTTCTTATTAATATAAATGCTTACAATGTAACATGCGCTACTTGTATTGTAATACATATGATTGTAATAGTATAATCATAGATAGATTTTCGTTCAATAAATTAGCTCTTATGTAGTGTGCAGGCAGCCTTTAAGTTGGCCGCCAATGAGCTCTGTTTCTAGGTATCCATGACCTTGTATAATTTCCTCCCCTTGAGTATGGGCTGGACTGACTGACTTGCTTATGATGAATGTGGCAAGAGTAATGGCATGTTACTTCTGATGTTATTATATGTTATAAAAAGACTGTGGCTTCCATCTCAGGGTGCTGCCTCTTGGGCCACTCTTTCTGGGGTCTGTATAAGTCTTCTTGGGCTTTCACAACAAAACTGTAGACTGGGTGGCTGAAACAACAAAAATGTATTTCTAGGCTAGAAATTCCAGATCAAGGTGCTGGCCAATTTCATTCCTGGTGGGGGTCTCTTCTTGGCTTGTAGGTGATTGCCATCTCTCTGTCTGCTCACACGATCTGTGTGTGTGTGTGTGTGTGTGTGTGTGTGTGAGCATGCGTGTGCGCACGCACGGGCGGGAACACACACACTGGGACTTGGAGGAAAGGGAGAGAAAGCAAGTAAGAGTGCTAGCATTCTGGTGTCTTTTTTTTTTTTTAAATAAGGACATTAATCCTATAGGATCAGGGCCTTACCCTTATGACCTTATGACTATAATTACTTCCTCAGAGGCTGTATCTCTACATGCAGCTACACTGGGGGTTAGAGATTCAACATATGAATTTTGAGGTGACCCAAACATACAGTACATAAGATGGGAAGCAACCCTGCGGAAAGGCCAATGTTAGTAAGCTTAAAAGTGGATCTTCTGGGCTCTGTGCCTGTGGCTCAAGTGGCTAAGGTGCCAGCCACATACACCTAAGGTGGAGGGTTCGAATCCAACCCGGGCCCGCCAAACAACAATGATGGCTGCAACTGAAAAAAAAAAAATAGCCAGGCGTTGTGGCAGGTGCCTGTGGTCCCAGCTACTTGGGAGGTGGAGGCAGGAGACTCGCTTGAGCCCAGGAGTTGGAGGTTGCTGTGAGCTATGCCATGGCACTCTACCCAGGGGGACAGCTTGAGGCTCTGTCTCAAGAAAAAAAGTGGATCTTCTATAGCCTGCCTACAGCCACATGAGTGATCTTTGAAGTGGATTCTCCCCCAGCTAAACCTTGAGATAACTGCAATCCTGGCCAACACTTGAATTGCATCCTCAAGAGAGACTCAATAAATACCACTCAACTAAGTTGTTCCTAACTTGATCCTGGTTGATCACAAAAACTATGAAATAATGTTTGTTATTTCCAGCTGGTAGGGATGGGATAGATTTTTAGGCAACAGTAGATAACTAATGCATAAAATATTATTTAACATTTGACTCTTCAATTCCTAGATCAGAAGCTTCAGAAGTAGAATATATTATTAAGAGGGTATGATTTGTCAGCAAGAAGTGGAAGAATAGGGCATGTAAAAGGAACTAACAACTTTCCCTTTATTTACAGTCTTCTTTCTAGAAATGATTTATAAAATCCGTAAATATCTTGATGGGTATAATGATTTTATCTGACTCAAGGATTATGTGTTTTATGGGAGCTATAGGTAGGGCCTTTGGTTCTTTCTACAAATGCATTCTGAATAGAATGTATGGGAATTTGTTATTATAGGATTTCCCAGATAAAATTGTTATTGAGTAAAATTTTTTACAAACGATCACCACCTGGTCTACACTGTAGGGAGTAGAGTTTGATAGCCAGCAAAAGGTAGAAGTTGACCAGTGAACCATTTACAATTACTGTGCTGCCCAGCAACTCCTAAATTTCCTGAATGTCCATGGTAAGGATCCATTTGCCTCAGGCCTCTGAATGCTGTGGAGTACCCCCACTCCATTGGCATGCTGGAGTAGTTACATTCGTAGCTAATTAGCAGGGTGGCACACACTCCGCCAAGAAGCCCCAGTCTCTATAGACTCAGTATAGAGAGTGAAATTAGCTGAGACAAATACCTGTTAATCCCTTGTTCTTGGCTGGCATGGAGCGCCTACTGTGCAGTGCTAATAGTTCTGGGAAATCCCAATTCCCAGTGTCAAGAGTTGAACAGACTAAGTCTGTTAAATGAAGAAATTTACAGCACATTAGCTTTGATCAAGAAATTCTAGGTGCAAGTCTCTTAAACAAATGAAGGCTGCTTGGGAATACAGGTCACTCTTTCTGGGAAGCTATTTTTGAACAAGTTGATCTTCACTCTCTTTCCCATGCCAGAGCCAGGGGCAGAAAAGTGGCAGTTTGAGTAGCTGGCTCGGGGGCAGTAGAAAATAGTTTTATTTGACAGGAGGAGAGAACTGAGCGACTATACCAGAATTTCGTCCAAGGGAGCTTGGACGTGGTTTTTGAAAATGGGAAATTTGTGACAAAAATCGCCGGAGTCCTTACAGCTTCCAGTGCAGGTTCCTTTATACTTATATGTGTAAGCCGCGCCCTCTGCTGGCTGGCTCAAGCCATGTCCCTGTCCTCCCCCACTTTCCTGGGAAAAACGTGTTGTATTTTCCCATCTAAATTATGTTTTCAGTTGCATTCTATCAGCCCGTTGCTGTCTATGCAATAAATGAGGCAAGCAGAATTTAAATCGTAGCTTGTACCATACTGCCTGTCACTCAAAGTTCTGCATCGTGGTTGTCAGAGAAGTGCAAAGGATTTGGCAGCTCTTGGGGATGTACTATAAATGTTTAGTTTCTGATTCCTTGGCTAAGTCCACAGATATTCAGGTTTGACTGGGAGGGGATTATACCATATATTTTAATGTAACCTTTGTTCCACTGTGGAAGGCAGAAAAATCTTTCCTTAGTATCAGGAAATGCCTTTTATTCAGACAAGCTTTTAATTCTTGGTTCCATGAAATATAAGGGAGTTTGGTGATTGCTCTCCATCTCAAGATGAAGGTGATGTAGACAGGAAGAATCATAGTGAGAGAGGAGTGGGTGGGCTGATGAGACCCGTGAAAGGAAGAAGGGAAAAGGGAAGATCTTATGCCTATGTGTCTGGTGGCCTCTGGTCTAGGAGGAAAGATGATTTACATTTTGACTTGTTAGTGAAAGGAAACCAAAAGAAGTTGTGCAACTAAAAATTTGTTAAGAAATTCTCAGGGGGTAAAGTACTATTCCATAATTTTTCCTGATGAAGGAAGAAAGAAGTATCCATTCTAGGGAAGACAGAGGAGCAAATACAGCCTTGTTTCCCTGAGATGAGTTAAGCCTGCCATGAGGAGTGGCAGTGGTAGATGGTGCTGTAGAATTTCATTTCTGGAAAGGCATTCAAAATGTAGCCCAGGATGTTTGTGAAAATGAACCTGTGTCATCCTAATCCCTCTAGACATTGACAGGCATCATTTAACCCTCTCCCTCCACCCCCTGCACAGAGGTTGGCATTGTTTGGTGTCTTTGGCAGGACTTAAAATCTATGACAAATAATACAGGTGCTATAAACTGGGATTAAGTCACAGTTAGAAGAGATGTGCAGCTGAGCTGTTTAGATAACCCTCTCCCTCCTCCGGTCGGCTTTAGTGGATGAAAATGTTCCCTAATAACTGTGGTCACTGTATGCTCATTTTGTTGATCCCAATTCTTTAAAAAATCAAATCTATAGCAAAGAAGAGTCTATTGATGTCAGGCCTTGGAAAACTCTGTTTCAGGCTGAGATTGTGTGTGGCGGATGTTAAGCCCTTACAACAATGGATTCCAGCTACTCATGTTTACTAAGAGCTAAGGATCAGGACCTTTGCTAGTATTCTACAATATATATTATGGCGATTACATGGGGACGCTCTGTAAACATGTTTAATCTATAATTTGTATGCAATATAACATTGCTGAAACCTTTTAGCTGCTCTAAGCCCTGAGCAATAAAAAAACCCATGCATTTTGCTTGCCATTTTGCTTTTAAAGATTATATTTTGGTAATTTTTCTTGTATGTGCAATATATTTAGGTTAATGATTATATGCTAATCCAGTCTGTATGATTTGAGAGTTGTCCTTTGTATACCAAAATGTTTATGAATAACTCACCATGGTCACGGTTCAAAGCATAGGTTGCAGAGTCAAACGGACCTGGATTTGATTTTAATAGATATGTGATCTTAGTTATCAGGTCTTTGGGCCTCTGTTTCTTTAGTTTTAAAATGGGGATAATTATAGTACCTACTTAGGGAGTTGTAAGGATTTAGTTAAATCATGCATAAAAAAGTTTAGTTCAATTCTTGGCCCATGTAACATGTTATCTGTGTAACTGGTACATCAAATAGAAAAGACTCTTGGGATGAAATCAGAAAGCATTATATATATACACATATATATCTGTATATTCATTTATATATACTTTTTCTTCCACTGTCTCTTTACATTTTGTTTTGTGGAAAAAGTTCTTCTCCAGCCACTGCATAAAAATTTGGTCAAGCATCAAGATTTCCTGGCTACTCACAGGAAAAAGAAAGTTCTAAAGTGACTTTAATTGGCAAACCCAGTCTCAGTTCAGTTAAAGTTGTTGGGTCACATCAACTTCGGATATTCCAAACCTGAGTTCAAGTTCAAGTTCTCTTTTCTATCTGCTGCTTCTTCCCAGCTTGCTGCCAAGTTTCTGGCCTCTTTGAAGTTGGAGCATGGGAGGAGGGGAGGGAAACAGAAGAGCAAAAAAATGATTTGCTGCCCTGTTTCAGAGTGGCTGTGTGATCTCTGGTAAAAGATTTAAAAATGATGGTCTTGGAGCATTTTTGTGGGTTCTGAAGGTACTGCTGTGTCCCCATCCCTTCTTGGTCTGTGCCCTGAAGACCCATTCCACAGGTTTTTAATCTTGGAGGCTTCATCTGCAGTCAGTAGTTTGCCCTTTGGGGCAGGGTCAAGATCTGGTCCCTGAGATTTACATGCACTTGACCCGACAGTAGGGATGAGGGAGTATATTTACTTTGTAGATGCAGCCCTTTAATCTAATGTCTCCAGTTACACTGGCTTTCTAAAGTGTGAGTCAATCACCAGTTCACTGTGTGCCATGTGCTTAGAATGCATATTTAGCTCTCTCAGTGATGCCATGGAGCCCATCTCCCTTGACTTGGGGGTAGGAGATATTACCCCTATCCTGTCCCTTCCCCTTGGAAAGCACAATGGTGAGACTCAGAATTCTATCCTCTCCAAAAGGTCAAAATTTATCCCTCTTACAAATTATCTTCCTTCCCAGCACTCTCCTTTTATATCCTTGATGTGGATGAGATATCTAACTAACTGATACTTACTCTCCTACTCTGAAATTTCCTCATGGTAGTCTATCTTATAAGTAACTTTGGTATCTGATGTTCAAGTGGCTTATTTAAAACTCCAAAATATTCTCTTGTACCTGCTGTTATCTATATAAAAGATCTTTGATTTGATTTTTACTTTTATCTCATCTAGTACCCATTGTGACCAAATAGTGTATGTTTAAAGGTAAAAGCATAACTATTCTTTTTGGGAAACTTAATCCTCTAAGTAATTTTCCCAAAGGCTATTGATTGGCCAGTTATTATTTTAATATTAACTACAGAGAAAATGATGCTTAAGGAAAATGTATTGATTTGCTGCATTTTCAAGGAGTTTTATAGCACTTGAGTGTTCAGAAATATGGAAGTATGCAAAATTGCCTAAAGGATGTTCATTGAAGTATTGCTTATAATAATGAAAAGGGAAGGCAATGTGAATGTCTAGATCTATGTTAGGGTATTGGCTAAATTGAACAGTGGAATATTAAGCTATTACCAAAATGATATTATAGAAGAATAATTAATTACCTGAAAAATGTTCATTTTTCAAAACGCATTATAAATTAAAAAGTGAAAAAATGAGAAATAAAAAGCTATGCACAGTATAATCTTGTTTGGGTAAAGTATGCATATCTAGACATAGAAAAAAAACCCATGATATCCAGTAAAATGTAAATAGGGCTTTTATGTAAACATTTCTTGTGTATGTATTATGCTTCAATAAAAAGGTTTAAAAATATCTATGTATTTGATCTCTTAATAAGATTGTAGGTAATTTTTGTGTTTTCTTTGTGTTTATCTGTATTTTCTAAATTTGTAAAAATAAGCACATATTTTTTCATAATATTTAAAAGATAAATGTTATTGAAAAATAATACTTGGGCACTTCCATGATGTCCTGATACAGGGTTCCCAGGCTGACAGGGCACAGTGAACTAAGGAGTGTCCTTATAAGACTCGGCACTTGTAGCTCAGCGGTTAGGGCGCCAGCCACATACACTGGAGCTGGCAGGTTCAAACCCAGCCTGGGCCTGCCAAACAACAGTGGCAACTACAATCAAAAAGTAGCTGGGCATTGTGATGGGCACCTGTCGTCCTAGCTACTTGGGAGGCTGAGGCAAAAGAATCACTTAATCCTAAGAGTTGGAGATTGCTGTGGGCTGTGATGCCACACCACTCTACCGAGGGTGACATAGTGAAACTCTGTGTCAAAAAATAAAAAAGTGTCATTACAAAGGTTCTGGTCTTGGTGGGAGCTCCTGTGGGTGGTCTTCAACCCTCAAGAGGTAGGCTTACAGTATAGCTTACTCACTATCACCCAAAGTGGTAGTGCCTGGTCCCAAATTATGGAGCTTGTTTTTCGGGTTTCTAGAACTGTATGGAAAATAGAAGCTACTCAGAATATGTATAGTACTTCATGAGTCAATTCCTGATCAATGATTTTTAGCTTAAGTGAAGCAAAGACTGAGTTGGAACCAACAGTTTAGCCAATTCTTTTATCCCTTGCCCAAGTTTAGTTCTCTAGTTCATGGAAGTGAAAAATACCATAATTCTTTGTTGAGTGTCCCCAGTATCTGGAGGAACTGGGAAGAAGGGAGAGAAGCTGGTGTGGCCCTAGCCTTTGTGCATTTATTATACCATGCTACCCAGTCCCTGAAGCCCTGCAAGTTCACTATTCACAGCCCCAGAAAGGAGTGGGGGGTGGGCTAAGGGTCATAACAAAGAAAAACTTTATGCCATGTTTAACAGCTAGAGATTTATATTATAGGTCAGAGATCCTTGAAGGATTTTACACTGGAGAGTGACACAGTCATATTTGCTTTTTTGGTCATCCTGAATATAAGAGGAAAAGAGGAAGGCATGCAAATCTGCCAGGGAGTTGTAGTAAGTCCAGGCCCAGATGTGAGTGGTGGGAGTAGAGATGGAGAGCAGACTTGAGTAGTACTTAGAAGATGGTATTGACAACACTTGGTGGCTGGGTATGTGGCCTGAAAGAGGATGATGCATCTAGGAAGACTTCATGGTGACTTGTGTGGAATAGGAGATGCATTAACTGGGATAAATGTAAATCATAGTGTGAGTTTCATTCAGTCTTTTGAAAATATGGAATGACTGCCACTTAGCAGGCACAGGGTAAATATTTGTTGACTCTGTGAATGAATTTTAGTCTAATAAAGGAGTAGAGCTAGGCTGTTCATATAAATGTGTTGCCCAGCATAATTGTAACTTAGCTATAAAACCAAAAGGGCTATTTTTAAAACCCAGTCTCCTTTTCAGCACAGTGGGTTTTGTGTACTGCCTTAGCCGGTCAATGTAGGAGGGTCCCTCCAAGTTGAAGTAGTGATCCCAGTGGGTGGATGACAGGGAAACACAGTAAAAGAACTTGTCCAAGTGGCCACTTTCTTGGCTCACATTTAGTTTTATCCCTGTGCAGTCACACTGTGCCAGCAGTATTGCTGTGAAAATGTAACAGTCAAGCTAAAAGTGGCCTTGTGTGTGTAGGCAGTAGAATAGAGAAATAGAAGACCTTTCTAGGATGCCATTTCAACCATGCAAATGAACACTTGCCCATGAAGCTGGAATTTAAAAGAGGTTCTTTACTTCTTTCTGCTGAGTTTCATGGGAATTAGGGTTTCCAGATAGATTAGTGAGTGGTTTGGGTCAATGTAGCACAGCTCCAAGAGGGAATCTGAGGCCACTGTGACTGGGTTCTACCGTGGAGCTTGAATTATCTAGTTTGATTGTATACATTTACCAGGTTAACCAGGTAACTATCAAATCAATGGGAATGATGACCTTTCCTGTGTATACCCAGCCTATGTGTGCTAGCCTTAAGGAGTATGACTTCTTTGAACCAAATGGTAGAGGATTAGTTTAGAGTTGTTGGGGATCAGTAATGAGTTCAGTGTTTTAAGGACTACGACTTTTGGCTTGGCGCCTGTGGCTCAATCGGCTAAGGTGCCAGCCACGTACACCTAAGGTGGAGGGTTCGAATCCCCAGCCCGGGCCTGCCAAACAACAATGATGGCTGCAACCAAAAAATGGCTGGACACTGTGGCGGGAGCCTGTGGTCCCAGCTACTTGGGAGGTGGAGGCAGGAGACTCGCTTGAGCCCAGGAGTTGGAGGTTGCTATGAGCTGTGATGCCATGGCACTCTACCCAGGGGGATAGCCTGAGGCTCCATCTCAAAAAAAAAAAAAGACCCTGAGGTCCTGCTATAATAACAATCCATAGGGAGTTGCAATGACCATCTGCAGTCTGGCGGTTACATACTGCTGTGGGCTACTGGGACAGGTGCATGGCCCTGACAAGATGCTACAACCAAGACCTGCCCTGTTTTCATGGGACGGACCTGATGCCTGCTATCACTGTAAACTGAGGGTCCTGCTACAGAACCTCCCTGGAACTAGTTTTCCTGTGAGATGGCAATATCACTGGGGTCCCCTACAATAGGCATGCAAAAGAATATTCCAGAAGCATGATAAAATAGACCCAGCATCCTGTGACAGACTAGGGATTGCTGTAATAGACCGAGGATTCCACAACCCACATGCCAAAAGGATCCCTGGTCCTTAGGCCTACCCAAAAGGACCCAGGCCTTGTCAAAATACATTGGAGGCTTTCTCTAACAACAGGCTAAAGACTTGGCATAGGGTGGTACCTGTGGCTCATGGAGTAAGGTGCTGGCCCCATATGCCAAGGGTGGCAGGTTCAGGCCCTGGCCCTGGTCCTGGCCAAAACTGCAAAAACAACAAAAAACTGTGAAATAACTTAGGGGACCTGGAAAAATAGACTCGGACCCCCACTTAGGTTAATTAATTGGTAATTTATTTTACCTGCTGCAGGGGCTGCTGCTCTGAGAGACAGTCAGCAGCCCAGGTGTGAGGGTGAGTTACCTTTTAT
>CAUYQV010086541.1:0-14506 GCA_963574575.1 Galagoides demidoff | reverse complement strand
AGGCGCCCGCCACAACGCCTGGCCATTTTTTGGTTGCAGCCATCATTGTTGTTTGGCGGGCCCGGGCTGGGGATTTGAACCCGCCACCTTAGGTGTACGTGGCTGGCGCCTTAGCCGATTGAGCCACAGGCGCCGAGCCTGATCTATAAATTCAACACCATTCCTATCAAAATTTCAGCAGGTGTTTTTACAGAAATTGAAAAAGTGATTCTATGGCTCAGTGCCCGTAGCACAGTGGTTACGGTGTCAGCCATATACACTGAGGCTGGTGTGGGTTCAAACCCAGCCCAGGCCAGCTAAACAACAATGATAGCTGCAACAACAAAATAGCTGGGGCATTGTGGTGGGCGCCTGTAGTCCCAGCTACTTGGGAAGCTGAAGCAAGAGAATCGCTTAAGCCCAAGAGTTAGAGGTTGCTGTAAGCTGTCACGCCACAGCACTCTACTGAGGGCAGCACAGTGAAACTGTCTCAAAAAAAAAGAAAGAAAAGTGATTCTAATATTTGTATGGAAATGCAAAATATCTAGAAAAGCCAAAATCTTCAAAATAAAAGCAAAGTTGGAAAGTTCATACCAAACAACTTCAAGATCTACCAAAGAAAGTCTTAGCCATTGCAATTAGGGAAGAAAAAGTGATCAAGGGTATCCACATAAGGTCAGAAGAGATCGAACTTTCACTCTTTGCAGATGATATGATTGTATATCTGGAAAACACCAGGGATTCTATTATAAAACTCCTAGAAGTGATCAAGGAATACAGCAGCATCTCAGCTTACAAAATCAACACTCATAAATCTGTAGCCTTTATATATGCCGACAATAGTCAAGCTGAAAAAAGTCAAGGATGCTATTCCTTTCACAATAGTGCCAAAGATGAAATATTTGGGAGTTTACCTAGTAAAGAACATGAAAGATCTCTATAAGAGAACTATGAAACTCTAAGAAAAGAAAAAACATACCATGCTCATGGCTGGGAAGAATCAACATTGTTAAAATGTCCATACTACCCAAAGCAATATACAATTTTAATGCAATCCCTATTAAAGCCCTACTGTCATACTGTAAAGACCTGGAAATACTTCATTTTTCATCGAATCAGAAAAAAAACTCAAATAGCCAAGATATTACTCAGAAATAAAAACAAAGCAAGAGGAATCAGGCTACCAGACCTCAGACTATACTATAAATCGATAGTGATCAAAACAGCATGGTACTGGCACAAAAACAGAGATAGATGTATGGAACAGAATAGAGAACCAAGAGATGAACTCGGCTACTTACTGTTATTTGACCTTCGATAAGCCAATTAAAAACATTCAGTGGGGAAAAGACTCCTTATTTAACAAATGTTGCTGTGTGCACTGGCTGGCAACCTGTAGAAGACTGAAACTGGACCCACACCTTTCACCATTAACAAAAATAGATTCTCACTAGATAAAGACTTAAACTTAAGGGGAGGCACCTGTGGCTCAAAGGAGTAGGGCACCGGCTACATATGCCAGAGGTGGCGGATTCAAACCCAGCCCCAGCCAAAAACCACACCAAAAAAAAAAAAAAGATTTAACTTAAGACATAAAACTATAAAAATACTAGAAAGTGCAGGGAAAACTCTTGAAGAAATCAGCCTGGGAAAATATTTTATGAGGAGGACCCCCCAGACAATTGAAGCCATACCAAAAATACATTACAGCGACCTGATCAAACAAAAAAGCTTCTGCACGACCACGAACACAGTAAGTAAAGCAAGCAGACAGCCCTCACAATGGGAGAAGATATTTGTAGGTTATGTCTCCAACAAAGGTTTAATAACAAGAATCCACAGAGAACTCAAATGTATTAGCAAGAAAAGAACATGTGATCCCATCTTAGGGTGGGCAAGGGACTTGAAGAGAAACTTCCCTGAAGAAGACAGGTGCATGGCCTACAGACGTATGAAAAAATGCTCATGATCCTTAATCAGAGAAATGCAAACCAAAACTACTTTGAGATATCATCTAGCTCCAGTAAGATTAGCCCACATCACAAAATCCCAAAAACAGAGATGTTGGCATGGATGTGGAGAAAAGGGAACACTTTCTATTCTGCTGGTGGGAATGCAAACTAATATGTTCCTTTTGGAAAGATGTTTAGAGACCACTTAGGGATCTAAAAATAGACCTGCCATTTGATGCTACAATTCCTCTACTAGGTATATATCCAGAAGACCAAAAATCACATTACAGCAAAGATATTTGTCCTAGAATGTTTATTGCAGCCCAATTCATAATTGCTAAGTCATGGAAGAAGCCCAAGTGCCCACAACCCACAAATGGATCAATAAACTGTGGTATATGTACACCATGGAATATTATGCAGCCATAAAGAAAGATGGAGACTTTACCTTTTTCATGTTTACATGGATGAAGCTGGAACATATTCTTAGCAAAGTATCCCAAGAATGGAAGGAAAAGTATCCAATGTACTCAATCTTACTGGGAACCCAACTTATAACTTTCATGAAAGCTATAACCCACATTAATGTATACAGCTATCATTTAATAAAAAAAAAGAAAGCTATAACCCAATTATAGCCCAAGAAGGGGAAAGGGGAGGGAGGGGAGGATGGATGGAGGGAGGGTAATTGGTGGGACCATACCTATGGTGCATTTTACAAGGGTACATGTGAAATTTACTAAGTATATTAGTAAGTATAGATTATACTTATTTACTAAGTATATTAGTATACTTATTAGTATATTAGTAAGTATAGATTATAAGTATATCTATACTAAGTATAGAATATAAATTTCTTAACACAGTAACTAACAAAATGCCATGGAGGCTATCTTAACCAGTTTGAAGAAAATATTTCAAATTGTATATAAACCCAGCACATTGTACCCCATGATTGCATTAATGTACACAGCTATGATTTAATTTAAAAAACCTACCAAAGAGCAACATACTATAAAGCTACAAACCAGTGTGATGTTGTCATAACCACAAATAAGTCAGCAAAACATAACAGTGTACAAAAATAGACACACAAACAATCCCTTAACTCTTTATAAAGATGCCGGTCAATAAAATGAAGAAAGGACTAGACTACTCAACAAACGATGCCAGAAACTAAATGTCTAAATAGAAAATATAAAAATTTTGACCTTATGATACATGAAAATTAAGTAAAAATGGGTTTTAAACCTACTTATAAAGCTAGAAACTTTTTAGAAAAAATATTTTCATGGCTTTGCAGTAAGTATAATTCTTAGAATACCCAAAAAGCCCCCACTAACCAGAAGGGAAAAAATAAGTAGATTTTATTAAAACATTTTAAATTATGTTCCTTAAGTTAAGAAAATGAAAAAGCAAGCCATAGTTATAATACCTGTAACTTACGGAGTGATGAGAAGAACCCAGCGAGAAGTGGGCAAAAGATTTAAACAGACATATCCTAAAAGAAGATATACGTAAATGACTAATCATATAACTAATTACTCAACATCATTGTCAGGCAAATGAAAATTAAAACTACAGTGAGATACCACTTAATACCCACCAGAAGAATGGCTAAATTAAAAAGACTTATAAGAGCCCATTAGTGCCCAAAATATGGAGCAACTAGAACACTCATATACAACTGCACTGGAAAACTCTTCAGCAGTTTCTTATGGAGTTAAATGCATAGTTACCACAAGATCCAGCAATTCTACTCCAAATACTTATTCAAGAGAAATGAAGGCATAGCCCCACAAATGACTTGTCAAAATATTCATAGTAGTCAAAGTCACAGTAGTCAAAACTAGAAACAAACTAAGTGTCCATCAACAAGTGAAAGGACAGGCTCAGTGCCTGTGGCTCAATCGGCTAAGGCACCAGCCACGTACACCTAAGGTGGCAGGTTCGAATCCCCAGCCCGGGCCCACCAAACAACAATGATGGCTGCAACCAAAAAATGGCCGGGCATTGTGGCGGGCGCCTGTGGTCCCAGCTACTTGGGAGGCAGAGGTGGGAGACTCGCTTGAGCCCAGGAGTTGGAGGTTGCTATGAGCTGTGATGCCATGGCACTCTACCCAGGGGGATAGCTTGAGGCTCTGTCTCAAAAAAAAAAAAAAAACAAGTGAAAGGACAAACAAATGGCTGTATATTTACACAACAGAATGCTACCCAGGCTTTATTTTATTTGAGACAGAGCCTCAAGCTGTCACCCTGGGTAGAATGCCGCAGCGTTACAGCTCATAGCAACCTCCAACTCCTGGGTTCAAGCGAGTCTCCTGCCTCCACCTCCCAAGTAGCTGGGACTACAGGCACCTGCCACAATGCCCAGCTATTTTTTTTTTTTTGGTTGCAGCCGTCATTTTTGTTTGGCGGGCCCAGGCTGGATTCGAACCCACCACCTTAGGTGTATGTGGCTGACACCTTAGCCGCTTAAGCCACAGGTGCCAAGCCGCTACCCAGGCTTTAAAAAGAAAACTATTAATAAACACAGCAACAAGGATAATTTCACAAGACATTACATTAAGCAAAGGAAGTAGAAAACAAATATATTTAGCATGATTCCATTCATATGAACTTCTGAACAGGCTATGCTCTCTATGGTGATAGAAGTCAGGCTAGTAGTTAGCTCTGTAGATTAAAAAAAAATCTCAAGTTGTACATTTAAGATGTAAGCATTTTAATGTCTAGAAAATATACCTCAATTAGGTCTGTAAAACAATTTTTAAAACCCTACACCGTGTCTTTGATTTTTCTGTCTCTGCTCTTCTACATGCAAGGTTATGCCCCAAGGACCCCTTTATTTTGCCAACTTTTACACTGCACAAAGTCCATTCGGGGGTGAGATTCTCTGCTCCACCCCTTGTTGGCTAGCAGTTAGTGTCCAAACCAGCTGCCATGTTGAATGACAGCTACCAATTCAGCTATATGTATAAAACAGGGTATGTAAAAATAATCCATTGGAACACTTGGTTGGATAGCTCACCTTCCTATTTTCCCAAATCAGTGGAGACCTCACACCTGATCTCTTGTCTGACCACATGAGGATGCTCAGATTCAGACCAATCAGCAGAGTGCTACCCAACAGTGATGGCCATGCAGGAAGGCCCACAAAGCCAGATGAGTCAAGAAGCCACCAGCACAAAGCCTGTGGTCATCAACCTCTTCAACAGCTTATGGAATTATTTGTGACTTGGAAGAAATGTATTGTCCAAAATACTAAAAGAAAATAACAAAATCAAAATTATAGATATTAAGTGCCCACCAAATGTATTGTTAGTCAACTAAAACCTACCTCAACATATACATGTAAATTATGCACATGCAAATGATATTAAATGTGGTATACAGATGCATTTTAATGTTTGTTATGAGGTAAGGCAAGGCATCAAAAAAAGATTTGCCTTGATAGTATGAAGGCCAGGAAAAATTGCTTTGATTACATTTAACTTCTGTGTTAGGTCTAATAAGCTCCCCCTCTTTTTTTGTGGAAGTAGAAATTGCAATTCTTTCTTTCATTTTTGAAACCACAAGGGAAGTCAGTCTACATGGTTCTGGGAACCATGAGCCCAGGCTCTTAAAGAATCTCAGATGACCACTGGATAAGAACCAGGCATTTGGCATTAGTTAGAGCTTTTCTCTTTCATAAGACACCCCCACCCCCATGACATGTTTGAAGTCACTTCATTTCTTATTCCGCTGCCCTGTGTGCCATCCCAAGATCTGTGAAGGCAACTGATGGTTTTTTGGGGTCACGTTATCTGAGATCTTGTCATCAAACTGTGTCCCTCAACCCTGCATCTCAGATCCTGGAAAATTCCTAGAGCATGAGTCATTCGAATGGGTGCCAACTGCGTTTTTTGATTACTGCTGACCTTCAGAATGGAATGGAAAGAATATTCTTTCAAAATGGAAAAAAACATGTGCGTAAGAGTCAACCAGACCTGCATCGTTCATGTCATCATTTAGCAGAGGGTAGGAAACAACACTGGGCTGGGTACTCAGCTCCAGATTCTGCCCCTTCGAGGCTCTGTGGCTTCACATAAATCTATTCTCTGTGAACCTCAGTTATCTCATCTGTGAAATGGAAACCAATTTCACAGAATTGCTTTCGTGATAATTAGTAAGATAGATCTGTGTATACTGAGATTAGCACAGTGCCGGGCAGGTGGTGAGTGCTCACTACACTGTCAGCAGTTGGAGGGGGGAGCAGGAAGAGGAGAGTGACTGCTTCATGGATACAGAGATTCCTTTAGGAAGGATAATGTTCTGGAACTAGATTTTGTTAATGGTCACACCACCCTGCAGACCAGACAGGGAGACAAATGGCATTGCTCTTCAGATGCCAAGGAACCAGTTGTATGCCCTGCACATCACTGTGGTATGCAGAGTACAGAGTGCAGAAAGGAAACAGCATGCCTGGAAAAAGTGAGTCACAGGGACAGGAGAGATAATCATCACTCATCAGAAGAGGAAAAGGATGACCACAAAGCAGCATGACAGTGTGGAAGTCTCCATCTGAGGCTTATGGATAGAACCTTCTGGACACACATCAACATCACGAACACCACACCATACACTGCCCCTCCACCCTCCACTCCCCTCCCTGCTGTGATTCTGGCTCTGCATGACTTGGACAGGGGATGTGCTGGGAAAGGGCCGTGCTTTCCTTAGAATTTCAAGCTGCCTCCCACCACTTTGTAGCTGTACAACTCTGGACAAGTCACCTAATTTCTCTGTCCCCCAATTTCGTCCTTTGCAGAACAGAAGGAAACCTATTCATAGAGCTGTTAGAAAGAGTTAATAGAACAGGCAGGTAAAGTACAGGTAATAAATATATTCCCTTTCCTTTTCTAGAATGATGCCTGCACACTCATGAATCCATTTCCTTTCCATTAGGCCATAAACCGAGAGAACACAGAAGGGAATTTTGAATACAGAATGAGAACCATTTCCCAGCTCGGCGCCTGTGGCTCGAGTGGCTAAGGCGCCAGCCACATACCACTAAGGTGGTGGGTTCGAATCCAGCCCGGGTCTGCCAAACAATGATGGCTGCAACCAAAAAATAGCCGGGCATTGTGGCAGGCACCTGTGGTCCCAACTACTTGGGAGACAGAGGCAGGAGACTCGCTTGAGCCCAGGAGTTGATGCCACAGCACTCCACCCAGAGGTCGACAGCTTGAGGCTCTGTCTCAAAAAAAAGAACCATTTCCCATAATAAATGTATGTGAAGGTGATGTTTTAAATGGAGCCCTCATAGTAAGAGTTAAAATTTACCACAAAGGGCAATTTTATGCATAATAATTTTTAAAAAGGCAACAACCTAATTGTCCATCGATGGTAGACTAGATAAATCAATGGTGTAGACATTAAATATACAGCAATAAATCAAATTACTGATACACACAGGAATGTGGATATCAAAAAATGTAATGGCGAGCAAAATAAGCCAGACACAAAAATGGGCAAACTTGATGACTCTATTCAAATGAATTCATGAGTTGGTCGATGGTGATAAAAGTCAGAATAGTGGCTACTTTTCAGAGTTTTTGATTTGGGAAGAGCACAAAAGCACCTTCTAGAAAGCTGGGAATGTTCTGTGTCTTGTTTCTTTGGTGGTTAGTTGGGGTTATGCATATGTAAAAATACTTCAAGGATGCACTTAAGGTTAGTGCCGTTGGAGGGATGTTACACCTTGCGGGCAGGAGGCCTGCCAGGACGTGTTGCCACATTGCCCTGAAACCCAGAATACCAACTGGCAACTGTGCAAATGGCTCAAAGGCCCTTTGCTTGACAACACAAAGACTGAAAACAAAGGACACGTTTTGACCAGACCTAGGGGGAAATCAACTTTAAAGGACCCACAAATAACAGGCGAGATAGTGAAGAAAGGGCTTTATTGTAGTTCCCTCAAATAGGGCTCAATAAAAGTACCTTTTAAGTTTTAATATTTCATACTGTCACACGTAGCTGTTTTAATCTTGAGTCCATTGTTATAGGACTAGGATAAGTAGAAAGTGGGCTGTAGGCATGTCTAACATTTTTGACACTTTTACTCAAACCTTATTGAAAGAGTAGACTGTGTACCCAACGGTCTGCTGCTCTGCTGTTCTGTATTTGCATAATTTCAAATTCCATTAGTTCTTTGCTTACAACTATATGGAGCTGCCGATAGCAGGTCAACAGTGGTGCCATCGTGATGGACTTTGGAACATTCTAAGTAAGGATAATGCCCACACAGGCAAAACAGAGCTGAGAAAACGCAGGTCCCCTGATGTAAACTTTGCATGTTTCCCAGCCCCTCTGAATGCCCTTCCTATATATGGGCAACATCTCACATTACGGGTCCCTTCTCCCTAAGGCACAAGCCAGACAATGCACTTTTCCTCCCCCTCTCCTGGACCTGGAGTACAGACTCTGGGAACGAGGCTCCACTGATCAGACGTGAAATAAAGATGACTTTAAGTAGAGAAAAGTAAGAAAGCAAGTGCCATATGGAATCCACCTTCTGGGAAGGGGAGCTATAGAAGCAGCTGTTTTGAGGGGCAGCAGTAGTGGGGTTTTGGCAGCAAAGCTGTGGTCTGAGATGCCTGCATTTGGTGACAGGAGCAGAGTTATCTGCACTGGAACAGTGACAGCTGATTGTAGGTGCAAAACCTCCAAACCTAATACTGTGGACCTCTCAGTGATTCTATGAGCTATGCAATGTCCTGTAATAAATTCCTCCCTGTTTAAACAGGCTAGAGAAGATTCTATTGTTTGCATTAAAGCTCTGAATGATTCACCCACTATATCAGTCGAGGTTCTAGAGAGAAATAGAACCAATAGAACATATGTATATGTATATTATGCAGAAAAGAGGTGGAAATATACATGTGTGTCTATATTCCCTCTATAGCTGTGGGCTCCATATCCATGGATTCAACTAACTACAGATCAAAAATATTTAGAAAAATATTAACTAAAAATACAACTAAAAACAATACAATGATTTATATAGTACTTACATTAGGTATCATAAGTAATCTAGAGATGGTTTCCAGTATACAGGAGAATGTGCATAGGTTAAACGCACACACAAACACTAAGCCATATTATACAAGGGAATTGAGGGTCCATGAATTTTGGTATCCATGAGACTTTTCTGGAACCAATCCCCCAAAGATACCAAGGGACAATTGTATAGAGTTTTATTTTTAAGAATTGACTCAGTCGTTGGGGCTGCAAGCCTGAAATCCATAAAGCAGACCAGCAGGCTGGAAACTCAGGCAGGAATTGATGCTTCAGGCTTGGCACCTGTAGCTCAGCAGCTAAGGCACCAGCAACACACACTAGAGCTGGCAAGTTTGAACCCAGCCCAGGCCTGCTACTTGGGAGGCTGAGGCAAGACAATTGCCTAAGCCCCAGAATTTGAGGTTGCTGTGAGCTATAATGCCATGGCACTCTACCGAGGGCAACATAGTAAGACTCAGTCACCAAAAAAAAAAAAAAAAACTGATACTTTCAGCCTCAAAGCAGAATTCTTTTCCAGAAAAACCTCAATTTTTGCTCTTAAAGTCTTTCAACTGATTAGATGAAGCCCACCGACATTATTCAGCATAATCTTCTTTGCTCAAAGTCAGCTGATTACAGATGTTGACCACAGGTACAAAACACCTTCACAGTCTCAGCTAGATCAGTGTTTTCTTAAATAATTATGCACCAGAGCCCAACCAAATTGTCATATAAAAACAATCATCACACCCAATCAAAACTGCAGGCATGAGGGCTCAACTGTGATAAGATCCTTCACTCTGGAAGCTGTCTTGGAGCACTTTCCATGTTTCCTTTTGTAAAAAAAATTTCATGCATGATTGTCCATACTAAGCAAAGCCCACCTAATCTAGGCACCTGCATTCAAGAAAGGACTATGCCGGAAATCTGTACCATCCTTCTGTCCCCACACCCCTTCCTCTGTCCCCAGCTGCCATCATCTGGTTGAACCATGGATAGAGCCTCTTCAGTCCTACCAGCCTCTAGTCCTTCCTACTCTGCTCTCCTGTCCACCCTCCCACAAGGCACTCCTGCCAAAATACTAGCCTGATTACATCTCTGGGATTAAAAGCATTGTAGTGCTTGTCTAACTCCAGCCAGCAGCCATTAAGGTTTGGTTGCAAGCAACAGACACAAATTCTTACTGATTTAGGCAAAAGATGAATTCCTGGAACTGTCCACAGGATGAAAGGAAAAGGTAAAGCCTGGAGAAAATCAGAAATCCAGCTGCCCTGGGGACCTTTGGAAGCAGGAGCGAATAGACATTTTCACAGAGCCAGCTGTGGAAATGAATCAGGAGTGACCTCCCTCTCCATGAAACTTCACTCAAGGACCAATTTTCAAGAATAAGGTGTGTGATTGCCTGGAATTGATTCATATTCCTTGGCCAGAATACAGCCCTGATAGACTCACCAAGACTGAAATTAGCAAGGAAAGGAAGGATTCTAGTAAAGGTTGCTAGCAGAAGAGGGAAAATAGATACTGTGTTAGCAAGGACAAGACCAGCCTCTCCATGTCCACTTCCAGCACCTGAAGAATCTTTCTGCACCAGAGAATTGCATTCAATGGGGCCGGGAAGGAATGGTGGAAGCATTCCTGGCCAACTAAGGAGACACAAGGATGACCTTCTAAATTGGAAGACAGGAGTCCCAGCCCTAAGGACTGTCAGCCTAACCCCAGTTTTCCCTCTTGTTTCTGGGCCACAGCTTCTCCTGAGGAATGCTAAGCCCAAAGTGTGGTGCACAAAGGACCTTTTCCCAACCTCTCACTCTTCCCAACCCTACCCTTTTCCCAACCTTACCCTTCTGTCTTCTCCTCTTTCCTTACTGACTACAAGTGTCCTTAGAGGAAAGTAGGGCTGTCTGCCTTTGGAGCATCACTGCTCCACCTCTGGCCTCAGGGATGGAGAAGCGAAAGACAGAGTGGAGAGGGTTTAAATGGAAAGTGACATTCACCTTGCACTTCACTGTCCTCTCATTTATTGTCTGTTTTGTACCCGAGACACACACACACACACACACACACACACACACACACAGATGGGAGCTCCCCAAGAGCAGAGGCTTGTCTGGATTGATTGCTCACTGCTGTGTCCTCAAACCTGTTAAAAGTAACTGGCACAGAGTAAACACTCAAGAAAACTAATATTTGGGACTGAGGAGCCTGGATGTAAAGTGGAGGCTACAACCTACCCTTCTGCCTTTGAACCTGAGCCAGACAAGTGAGATCAGGCCTGATCTGAGTCAAACCAGAAATCAAAAACGGTGCAATTTCTAGACTCAAACAGAGCTGGGTCCAAGCCCGATCCGGCACCTGTGGGGCGTGTCTGTCACTGGCCACTCTGAGACTCAGTTTTCTCGGTTTTGAAATGCAGATTACACCACCTACTTCACACCACTGTGAGAATAAGTGAAAATTAAATGTGTAAGACTGGCACACAGGCGATGCTCCTCTCTCTGGGTGCCCTCACCTTGCTGTTGTTTTAATCAGATGGTGGAAACTCAATGCTGCCTCTCCTGGGGCTGGAGTAGTGGGTACTTTCAGAAAGCATTCCGGAACATGCAATGCCTGGCCCACAGGAAGAAATGAAACACCAGCGGTATGGTACTATGTATCTACCCAGCAACAGGCCCCAGGGACACCAGCAGAAAGGCTCCAGCACCCCCTGCTGTGGTGGGGGCAAAGGCCAGCCACACTTCAGTGTTGCCTCTGTTTTGGGGATGGGACCAAAGATAGACGTAACAGGCAACTTTGGAAGAGAATTTTATTTGCTTCATGTAAAACAGCTGCCACGGTCAAGACATGGATGGGGACGGAGCTCCAGTGGCTTCCAACCCCTGGCATGAAAGAGCCCACATGTTCTCCCCACATCCTTGGACCCCGGTGTAAGTGGAAGGGTCTTAAGAACCACACACTCCCCTTCTTGCCCCTCAGTGCAGGCACAGATTCAGGCATTCTCGCTGGACGTTGGGGTCTCCTGCTCTGTGGATATCTCACCAAACAGGAAAATAAATCAACATTCTAGACATTCAGATCCAGACTGACCCGGCACACCAGCCACAGTCCTGGATCATCAGCTGGAACACAACATTCTGAAACACCAATCGGAAAGACTCCGGAATGCAAGCTAAGAACCCTGTAGATTTCATCAGGAGCTCCCTATTCTAGAATGCCTGTATTCCAAATCAACCAGAAATCTGACATTCTAGGTTGTCAACTAGGAACTCTAGAAGGCCAAATGAAAACCACTCCTAACATTTTGAGGGTTAACAAGGAATTCAGTGTTCCAGAATGACAAACAGAATCGCAATATTCCACGTAACAAGTGAGGCTCAAAGTTCAAATGTCAACCCCAACGCTCACCAGGTCAAACCAGAAAACCAGCATTTAAGACCATCAACCCTGGCTTCAGCATTCTGGAATGACAAGCACGAAGTGCTCGCCTCCAGAATGCTAACCCCCACCCCCTCAGAGCTCCGTGGATGGTCGCTGCACCGCAGGCTCGCTGGCCTGATGCGAGTCGGGCACGCGGAAGGACACGTATGGACAGGTCTTGGTGTTGAGGCAGACCAGCTTCTTCAGTGTGGCTGTCTTGACAATGTTAAAGCCCATCTCACCACCAAATGTGCTCGGCTTCCAGTACTCTGGAGAACAGATGGGGTTTCCTAGGAGACCTTTGAGGGAAAAGGGCGCCCCAATCTCGATCATACTCTCCCCAAAGATAGAGTTCGGTAGGCACTTTTCCAGCAACAGCCCTGGGTAGAACTCTAAGGCGTCGATGTCTCCATATAGCTCCTCCAGCTCTGCTGCCACCTCCTTCTCTCCTGCAAGGGGGAAAAGCTAGAGTCAGAGCTGTGGTGCCATTAAGGTCCATATGGGGCGGGACCCTTGCAGGTCCACCTTTTTCCAGAGATAATAGGGACTCCAGGAGAACAATTTCAGAAATGGAGCATGTGTCCTAAAATTTGGCCTCATTGCCGTTGGGGAAAAGGACCAGGAAGGGAGCTACACATACTAGCCTCCCTCCTGGATGGGATCAGAAAGCATCAAGGACCTAAATCTGTCACCAAGGAGCATGTGTCCTTTAGCAGCTCATCCTATGAATCTGAGCCCTAGTTACCCGGTCATTACTGCAGGGAGAATCTCCCATCTCACTTCCTTCACAGACAGGTCTCGAGACCTTACTGTGGCCCAAGACCGTTTATTCTACTAGAGCTCACAGATATAACATAACACATTCAAGCTTACACAGAAATCCAGGGGCAGTATTCCTTTTTCCCCTCTGGACCGTTTGTCATAGGAGCTCACAGAGTTACAAAGACTGCTCTTCCAGGGGTACAGGGAACTCATCCACTGATCCCAGGACCTATCCAACTCTGCACAACCCATGTGTTCCCAGATAGTGATCCGGGGGACACAGACATGGAGCTTTTCTACCTACTTCCTCAAATCCATCCTCTGTCACCACACATGATGTCACATGTGCTTCAGGGGCTTTCATTTTCTGAGACAAGGGTTCCCACTCAAATGCCCAACATGGGGTAATCTTGGGGGAAATGATATATACACACACATATGTATGTACAGATTCTTGGGCATCATCCAGGCCTACTGAATCAGAATCTCTGGGAGAGAAATCTGAGATTTGGCATTTTAATCAGCTTTCTAAGTGATTCTTATGCAGCTGGTCTATAAATGGGTACTTAGGAACCAAAATCTTTTCCAAGGAAACCAAGATGCTACAGTTTGGCTCCAACCTCTCACAGTCACCACCGCCAACATAAGCTCTTGCTCCAGCCACACCCCTGACTGTCTCCCCCAATAAACACAGTTGTCTGACCTCTATGCCTTTGTACTTTCTATCACTCTGCCTTAAATGTTCCTCTCTCTCTTCTCCCATGGGGTAATTCCTATTTATCCTTCAAACCCAGCTGCAAAGTCACCTGTCCCCAAGTGAGGTTGTCTGCCACCGCTCACCACTCCAGCTGGGACCTCTACTCTCCTTATAATTCCCACAGTGCCAGTGTTGACCCCAAGCATTGTCCCATTCTGTTGTCTTGATGTCGCCCTCACTCTACTGTGAGTCACTCAAGGGCAGGGACTATGCCCAGAAAACAGCTGCTTACCTGTGAGCTCCTCGAAAGAGGTATAGGGCTTCATGCCAAACCTCTTGCGATACTCATTAAAGGACTGTAGACGCATCTCCCGAGACTCCTTGATGACATCCACGGCCACATGCAGGACATGATGGTCCATGTTCCTGCCTCCACCAATCTGCCAGGAGATAAGCACAGCAGTGGTCTAAAAGCCAGGCCAGACTATCCTGTGTAAGTTCCCAGAAAAGAGCTCCAAGTCACAAGTCTTTTTTTTTTTTTTTTGAGACGGAGCCTCAAGCTATCCCCCTGGGTAGAGTGCCATGGCATCACAGCTCATAGCAACCTCCAACTCCTGGGCTCAAGCGAGTTTCCTGCCTCCGCCTCCCAAGTAGCTGGGACCACAGG
>CAUYQV010086536.1:0-16867 GCA_963574575.1 Galagoides demidoff | reverse complement strand
TGGTCCCAGCTACTTGGGAGGCGGAGGCAGGAGACTCGCTTGAGCCCAGGAGTTGGAGGTTGCTATGAGCTGTGATGCCATGGCACTCTACCCAGGGGGATAGCTTGAGGCTCTGTCTCAAAAAAAAAAAAAAAAAAAAGGGTTGGGGCACTGCGGTCTCTGCAACCAGGAAGCTGCAGTCCTCTTAGGGAGGAAGGTCATAACTGATAGATCCTATTGGTTTGGTTTCCTAGTCTGCTTCTGTGAAAGTGGCCTCTTTTTTAGGCACTTTGACCTAAGGAAGAAAGTAAGGGTTTGGGCTGGATTTGTTCCCTCAGGACTCTGCTGAAAGTCAGTTCATATGATTAGCCGCATCTGGCTCACTGTTTTGGGCTCAGGCAGGCCTGAATGTTATGCTCAGAAGCTTGGCCCTCACCGCAAGGTGGCTGTGAGGTTCTGTGGGGTGTCCTGTGCCGCCTTCCTGCGGGGCACAAAGTGGAAATAAGTGTGATAAAGAGCTGAGTAAATTGCAGTAACTCAGGTGTGTGGTGGGCATGGGACAGAGGAATGATTGATGGAAGAGATTCAGATTTTTTAAATCAGCAAACAAAAAATTTGTTTTTCTAGTGTTGCAGTTAGGAATTGGAAACTTTTTTGAACTGAAAGTGTTGTGTTAGCTTAGCCTTTAATAATGAGCAAGACAAATTAGAAGGGAGACTATCTTGAGAAGAATGAGAGTTATTTGTCGGGGGAGGGGGGGAGGGGGCAGGGGTGGAAGCTGGAGGTGAAGATGGGCGGTGTCAGCTGAGAGGCAGGTCTGGGAACAAGGGCTGGACACCCCCCAGGTCGTGGGAGTCACCAGTGTTCTTCCTGTGAGTCACCAGAGGGTGGCGCTGTTGGCTTCTTGACTGCAGAAGGGGATCTGGTCAACTTTACCCGCACTTCCACTGCTGTGCAGACTCAGCAGCATTTTAATCCATCAGAATTTCAAGTAATGGGAGTATTAAATGTCTCTTGTGTAATCTTCCAAGTAGGGTTCTTAAGCCCCAGAAAGCAGTAATTATGAGCTTACCACAATGAGTAAGATATCAGTAAATTATACATCCAATTGTAATGTAAATTTATTAACATGATTGTAGGCAGCAATTTTATCACCTTGAAAGGAGCAGCTTGAAAATTCTAACTCCCTCTAAAATCACTTTCTTCGCTTTATGACCATCAGTGGAAGTTTACTTTTAAATATAACATAGGAAGGCTGGGCGAGGTGGCTCATGCCTATAATCCCAGCACTCCAGGAGGCCACGGTGGGCAGGGTCACATAATCATGAGTAGAAGACCAGCCTGAGCTAGAGCGAGACCCTGTCTCTAAAAATAGCCGGGGGTTGTGGTGGGTACCTATTGTCCAGTGGTTAGGGCACCGGCCACGTGCTCCAGGGCTGGTGGGTTCGAACCTGGCCTGGGCCTGCTAAACAAAACAAAAAACAGCCAGGCGTTGTGGTGGGTGCCTGTAGTCCCAGCTACTTGGGAGGGTGAGGCAAGAGCATCACTTGAGCCCAAGAGTTTGAGGTTGCTGTGAGCTGTGATGCCACAACATTCTACCAAGGGTGAGGCTCTATCTCAATTTTAAAAAAAGACAAAATTATACTGTTTTTACAGACTTTTTCAATTTGCTGCCATTTGTAGCTATTGTCTTACATGTAGAATAATAAGTAACAAGTAACGGAGAGAGACGTGTAGTTGATGCCTTTGATTTAAGAGCTGTAATTTAGAATTTGGGCTGAAGCTGACAGGTGGTATTAGGCAGGAAGCTTATGTAATTAGGTATGTATGTATGTATGTATTTATTTATTTATTTATTGTTTGAGACAGAGTCTCCCTCTGTTGTCCCGGATAGAGTGCAGTGGTATCATCTTATCTCACAGCAACCTCTAACTCCTGGGCTCAAGAGATCCTCTTAATTCAGCCTCCTGAGTAGCTGGGACTACAGGTGGCTGCCCAGCTAGTTTTTCTTTCTTTCTTTCTTTCTTCCTTTCCTTTCCTCCCTCCCCTCCCCTCCCCTTCCCTCCCCTCCCCTCCTTTCCGACAGAGTCTCACTCATCACCCTGGGTAGAGTCCCATGGCATCATAGCTCACAGCATCCTCAAACTCTTGGGCTCAAGTAACACTTTATAGAGCCTCACCTTCCCAAGTAGCTGGAACTACAGGTGCCCACCACAGTGCCTGGCTAGTTGTTTTTTGTTTTTTTGTTTCTTTGTTTGTTTTAAGAGATAGGGTTTCACTCTTGATCAGGCTAACTCCTGAGCTCAAGCAATCCACCCTCCCATCCCCCACCTCAGCCTCCCAGAGTGCTCGGATTACAGGTGTGAGCTACCATGCCCAGCCTAGTTTTTCTATCTTTAGTAGAAATGGCATCTTGCTCTTGCTCTGATCTGTAACTCCTGAACCCAAGCAGGGGTCTCATCTCAGAGTGCTAGGATTACCACACCCGGCCATAACTAGGTTTTTTTTTTTTTTTTTTTTTGAGACAGAGCCTCAAGCTGTCCCCCTGGATAGAGTTCTGTGGCATCACAGCTCACAGCAACCTCCAACTCCTGGGCTCAAGCGAGTCTCCTGCCTCCACCTCCCAAGTAGCTGGGACTACAGGCGCCCGCCACAACACCTGGCTATTGTTTGGTTGCAGCCATCATTGTTGTTTGGCAGGCTGGGGCTGGATTCAAACCCACCAGCTCAGGTGTATGTGGCTGGCGCCTTAGCCACTTGAGCCACAGGCACTGAGCCGTAACTAGGTATTTTTGTGTTCTTAAATATTTGTAACAGCTATAGTCTTGAATAGCCTGAAGTGTTCATAGTACACACATTATTTAACTACTTTTTCTTAGAATTTTGTTGAAAAATGAAAAATCAGTAAGACTAAGTCAGGTTTGCTGAAGCTAAAAGTATACAGGCTATACTATAGGTCTTGTCCACCCACAGTACCCTGAGCATATTTAGAAGGTCAAGATGTAATTCTTTTTTGTTGTTGTTGTTGTTGTTGTTGAGACAAGAGTCTCACTATGTCACCCTCTGTAGAGTCCTGTGACGTCACAGCTCACAGCAACCTCAAACTCTTGGGCTTAAGCCAGTGGTTCTCAAGCTTCCTAATGTCATGACCCTTTAATATACAGTTCCTCATGTTGTGGTGACCCCCCCACCGATTGGGGGGTCACCACAACATGAGGAACTATATTAAAGAGTCACACAGCATTAGGAAAGTTGAGAACCATTGGCTTAAGCGATTCTCTTGCCTCAGGCTCCCAAGTAGCTGGGACTATAGGCACCTGCCACAACGCCGCACTATTTTTTGTTGCAGTTGTTATTGTTTAGCAGGCCCAGGCCGGGCTTGAACCCACCAGCCTCGGTATAGGTCACCAGCACCCTAACCACTGAGCTATGGGCACGGCCAAGATGTAGTTCTAATGCATTTTTCTAGGTATGACATGAGACCTAAGAAAGAATTTTTTATCCTGTGGCTCAGAGGAAAAAAAGGTAGAATAATTACTCTGTAAAAAGTTTTAAGGTAAGGTAACAAACATATAAAGTCTTTTTTGTTTTGGGGGGTTTTTTTGAGACAGAGTCTCAAGTAGAGGGCTGTGGCATCACGGCTCACAGCAACCTCAAACTCTTGGGCTCAAGCAATTCTCTTGCCTCAGCCTCCCTACTTCTTCCAAGTAGTTGGAACTATAGGCGCCCACCACAATGCCCGGCTCTTTTTTTTGCTGTCATTGTTTTAACTGGCCTGGGCCGGGTTCAAACCCTCCAGCCTCGGTGTATGTAGCTGGCGCCCTACCCACTGAGCTACAGGCGCTGCCAGTCTTTGATTTTAAACCTTATACAAGGATCCGTACATACAAAATACCCTTGTGATTCCCACTGAAGCTGATCATTTTCAGTGGATAAATTTGGTTAAAAAGCTCGAGTTATTACATGCAGTATTTTCAAAGCAAGGCGTAGTATCATAAGCAGAATTCTGTGTGATTCCTTGCTTCAGTAGTTTTAATAAAGTGATGTTGGTGTCTTTGTATCTCAGACTTTTAGGCATTTTACAGGTCTGTCCTTCAGGGAGGGAACAGTGTGCTGTTCATTTTATTTTTTTTTTATTTTTTTGAGACAGAGCCTCACTTGGTCACCCTAGGTATAGTGCCATGGCGTCTTTAGCTCACAGCAACCTCAAACTCCTGGGCTCAAGTGATCCTTAGCTGGGATTATAGGCACCTACCAGAACGTCCAGCTATTTTTTAGAGACGGGGTCTTGCTCTTGTTGAGGCTGGTCCAGAACTCATGAGCTCAGGCAATCTACCCACCTCGGCTTCCCAAGTGCTAGGATTACAGGCATGAGCCACAGTGCCGGCCTGCTGTTCATTTTAATAATCCGACCACCTGGTACATTTGGATGGATGAATGAGTGTTAATTTTCCACTTTTCATTTTCAAGTAGAAAAATAAAATAGCAATAAAGTCCAGAAGTTCAGAGAGTACCACTTGCCTTTAATATGTAACTAAATCTTTGCCTTTGCTAAGAGTGAAGTAGGAAGTTGGTCCTGCCCCAAGGTGGTCTGTCCCTCCTTTGGACTCCGGTACATTCAGTCCCTGTGCGCGGTAGTGGGGGCTGGAGGGACATGAGCACATTTTGTTTAACTGTGTAAGTTCCGCTGGTGTCCAGGTACATCTTTCTGATTAAATGGTTATTAAAGTATTTAAGCAAATGGTTTGTTATGAACGTACTTTTACCTCTTATGCTAAGAAGTGTTTAATTGGGAATCACAACTGTACTTTAGGTAAGAACCTCTTGATTTTGAAGAATACTTTTGCTATTGCAGTTTTGAAGACATGGAATTTTTTCTATATCTTAGAAAATTTTTATTGATCTTACTTTTAGGTCCTACTGCTCTGTTGGCTCATGAAATAGGTTTTGGAAGTAAAGTCACAACACATCCACTTGCTAAAGACAAAATGATGAACGGAAGTAAGTACGCGCTCATATTTTAATGTATGAAAGGGCCGTCTCACAAAATAGTGTTGTATCCTCATGAGTATAATCCAGTGTGTAGAGAGTGGGGGCCAGGGGTAGTGGGGCCTTGCTCACCTTGAAGTGTTTCAGTGAGAGATGGTTCACACCTTGGGCCAGAGAGAGGGTGGGTGCCAGCCGCTGTGTACGTGACGGGGCTGCACGGTCCACACCAAAGACCAGCCGCGTTCCTTGTCATAGATGAAAGGGATTATGGGACCAGGCACGGTGGCTCATGCCTGTAATCCTAGCATTCTGGGAGGCCAAGATTTGAGCCCAGCCTGAGCAAGAGAGAGACCCTGTCTCTAAAAATGGCCAGGTGCTTGTACTCCCAGTTATGTGGGAGGCTGAGGTAAGAGAATCGCTTAAGCCCAAGAGTTGGAGGTTATTGTGAACTGTGACACCACAGCACTCCAAGGGCAACAGAGTAAGACTCTGTCTCAAAAAAAAAGAGAGAGAGAGAGAAAGAAAGTGATCAGCTCCATGCCCGTAGCACAGTGATTTTGGCACTAGCCACATACAGTGTGGCTGGCGGGTTTAAAACCAGCCCAGGCCAGCTAAACAACAGTGACAGCTACAACAAAAAAGAGCTGGGCGTTGTGGCTGGTGCCTGTAGTCCCAGCTACTTGGGAAGCTGAGGCAAGAGAATCGCTTAAGCCCGAGAGTTTGAGGTTTCTGTGAGCTATAACACCACAGCACTCTACCAAGGGCGACATAGTGAGACTCTCTCAAAAAAAAAAAAAAATTTAAGTGAAAGTGCAGAGAATTCCTGTAGCTCCTGCCCCTGCCCAGCCTCCTCACTCAGTGTCAGCATCTCACCCAGAGCGTGCATTTGGAGCGGTAAGTGACTCCACACTGACAGGTCGTCATCACTCAGAGTGCAGTGGTGGTGTACATCCTGCATATACTTAAACTTGATCCAAAGTAGTACTTTCTTGAAAATCAATAATTTTAGTTGTTAGAAAGAATGTCATTGAAACTGTGAAAAGCTCTGGCTTCTGGGCATTTTAAGTAGAGAAATTTAATGTACTTTGAACTAATAGATGTTAGAGGGTTGAAGAGAACAGAATCACATGAGCTCTCTTCATCTTGTAATGCCTCAAAAACATTGGCTGGGCACAGTGGCTCACGCCTGTAATCCCAGCACTTTAGGAGGCCTCGGTGCGAGGATCGCCTGAGGCCAGGAGTTTTGAGACCAGCCTGGGTAACATAGTGAGACTCTGTCTCTATAAAGATTTTAAAAGTTAGCTGGGCACATGTAGTCCCAGGTACAATGGAGGCTGAGGCAGGAGGATTGCTTCAGCACAGGTATTGAAGGCTGCTGTGAGTTGTGATCTCACCACTGCACTCTAGCCCGGGACACAGCAAGACCTTATTTGAAGTTGGTCAGGAAGAGAAAAAATTAGATTGTTAATGCTCAGAAACTCAGTTTACAAACACATTCACCCATATCAGGGTGGAGCCTCCTGGTCCACAGTGACCAGCAAGGCTGGTGTCATCATCCTGGCTTCCCAAATGAGACGGAGGCTCCAGGAGGTGAGGCAACCTTGCCCGAAGTCTCCCAGGCATCTAGGTCGGCTTTCCGCCCTTCCTTGACTGCTGGAACCAGGCTCCCACATGCATGTGAGCTACCAGGCATTGAATTTAACCAGGAAGTCCTATTATAAGAAAAAGCATCGAAACTTCAGCCCCTTCAGAATGTTCTGAGAGCCAGAGTTGTGATCATCACGGGGTAATCTACTCTGGGTGAGGCCTCTCCACAAACTTTAATAGATCAGCATGAAAGTTTTTCCAAAAACAGGCAATCCAGTCTGAAGAGCGAAGTCTTTTAATTGGGCAGGTTTTTAAATTAAACAGACTGTACCTGTAATATCTTACTACCACTCTCTTCAGTCTGTTGTTTGAGTAAGTGCTTGTATACCTGGTCACAGAGAGCTGTGACCAGCAGGCTCTCTGCAGCCTGCCATCATGGGCTGGCTCCCAACCCGGAGCCTCAGGGTCCCCGTCAGATGAGGCTGACAGGAGTACCTGCTTCTGGATCTCTGGGGAAAAGGCTGCCCACACCCAGCAGTAGGGCCACTGTTAGTACTGTGTGTTTGTTAGGTTATTATCATTCCCATTTTGCAGAAGAGAAAAGTGAGGCTCCTGGAGGTCAGACAGTTACTAAATGGCAGACCTGGGATTCGAACCCAGAACTGCAGTGCTCAGGGGTCAGCTGACTGTTCCTCAAAGGGCCTGTCAAACATGTCTAGCTTCCCCAGCCTGCAGGTCCTCTGGCTTGGCTGTTAGAGCTCCAGGGTAGCTACAGATAGTCCATGAACTATTGGTGTGGCCTTGTGACTTACAGAAACAGGCAGCAGCCTGGGTCTGGCTTTCAGTCGCTGACCCCTGTGTCCTGTCTTGAGCCTACTCAGGTGCTTATTCTCTGGAGAGGCTCCCTGGTTTGGGGATCTTTACTAAAGTTAAAAAAAAAAAAGCAACAAAAACTCAGTGCCTTTTGCTGGTGTGAACTTGAGGCATTAGATGTGTCCATTGACCCTGATCACACATACCCTCCCAGCGTCTCGACCGGGCGAGTTACATTGTCTTTCTTCGTCATTGCCACTAGGTGGAGGCAGTGATTAAGTGTAAGCCTTTTTCCTGGTTGGAATTTTGCAAAGAACCTTAGAACCTTTAAGTGTATTTACCCAGTTAAGTCCTGCTTGTTATATTTTACCCACGAAGGTGTTGTTAAGTGAACCGTTTACAGAGCGTCTCTCAGCAGCCCGGGCAGACCAAGCCCAGCCGGTTTTCTAGTTTAGCGTTTAAAATGGCCTTAGCCTGGTTTAACCATCAGTAATTGAGCCTAGATTATGAAAACCTCTTCCCCTCAAACTAGGGATCCTCTTTTTCTCTATAGGAGTATAAATAATGAAATTTGTTAATGTACTCAGTTATTTCAGTGGCTGACTTGATTTTTTAATGAGATAGTAAGACAAGTTACCATAGATAGGGAAAATCAATCCACTTTGGAAAGAAATGAGCTTTACTGTGGTGTCTACGGCTCTTTCCTTGCCTGATGGGAGGTTAGTAGATGAATGTTCCTGTGTGTTCACTGTGAGGCTTTTCCTGAGCTGCTTAGTGCAGGTGCTGGGAACAGAAAAAAAAGCACGATGAAGCTACATGCTGGGGTACAGATTGGAGGGGTGCAGAGCTGGAGGCCTCCTCAGATACGGGGGTCCACGCTGGGCTGGGGTATAGAGTGGAGGGGTGCAGAGCTAGAGACCTCTTCAGATATGGGAGTCCATGGCAGGCTGGGGTACAGATTAGAGGGGTACAGAGCTGGAGGCCTCCTCAGATACAGGGGTTCCTACTGGGCTGGGGTACAGATTGGAGGGGTGCAGAGCTGGAGGCCTCCTCAGATATGGGGGTCCATGCTGGGCTGGGGTACAGATTGGAGGGGCACAGAGCTGGAGGCCTCCTCAGATATGGGGGTACACACTGGGCTGGGGTACAGATTGGAGGGGTGCAGAGCTGGAGGCCTCCTCAGATACGAGGGTACACACTGGGCTGGGGTACAGATTGGAGGGGTGCAGAGCTGGAGGCCTCCTCAGATACAGGGTCCACGCTGGGCTGGTCTTGGGTGGGAGGTGGGCAGAGCTGGGTGCCTGCCGGCACATCCAGTGCTGCCTGCAGTGGCAGGTACCTCAGGACTTAGGGCTTCAGAGAGGAATCTGGTCTGCTCTAACCCCTCTCCTACACATCTATCCTGTCTACACGTCTATCCTGTGCCCCTAGGTCACTAAGTGGTGAACCATCCCCCAGTCATCCAGGACAGGCAGCTGAAAGCCACACTTGAAGCCTCCCCATGTCCTGCACTTAGTTCTGCACTAAGTTCTGGGCATTTTTGTCACTGAGAGCCATCGCAAACCATCATTTCCTCTTGATTGTCACTGTCACCTGCCTAGTCCAGGACACTGCCAGCCCCTACCTGGACAGCAGGTTGCTTTCCTCTCCCTCCTAGTCCAGTCTCAGCTTAAAAGCCAAACCCCAGAGGGCTGCGTGCTCTGTGAAGTGGGGGGTCAAAGTCACCTGTAGGTGCTGAAGAGAGTTGGTGAGCTCTTCCCTCGGGGGGGAGACCTGATGTGCCTGCACTCTGGGAAGTTGCCTTTCTGGTGCTGCGCGTGGATGGGAGCGGTGCAGAACCAGAGTACAACTGTAACGATGCAGAGGGGAGATCGGGTCAAGGAGTGGGCATTCATTCACTCGTACTGAAGGGACACCGCCCCTGTGCTATCGGTGTGGTAGCCAGATGGGCACAAGTAAAGGCCCAGCCCTTTTAAAGAGTAGACAATAAACAAGGAAACAGACTGTTTACAGACCACATCGGTGCTGAGAAGGGAACAAATAGGGTGCTGTGACTGAGTAGGCAGAGGGAGCTAATTCAGGGAGGGGGGTCACAGAGGCCCCCTGAGGGGTGGGGTTGATGTTGAAACCTAAGGGCCAGGGAGCTGGGAAGAGCTTTCCTGGCAGAGGGAGCAGCCCTCGCAGCTCCTGGGGGCAGGAAGGAACTTGTTGTGTACAGCAAGGCGATTGCAGGTGGGAGAGAGATGGGACAGGTGTGGGGAGCGAGGTGGGGGCCGGGTCAGGTGCGGCTCCCTGTGCGGAGAGGGTGGCTGATGACTGCCTGGTGTGGGAAGTCCATGCAGTGAGGAAGCCCGGCTTTGGTATCATCCTGTGTATCTGTCAAGAAATAGGGTGCAGGGTGGGGGAACGCAGGAGGCAGGCAGCCCCTGAGAGGCGAGTGTGGCTGCCACCCTCGCGCACCTCCCCACGCCCCACCTCCACCGGGTGTGCTGTGAGCGGTCACGTTTGTTTTTGAGGCAGCCGAGAGCGGGGGTGTGGGCTCACAGGCTGGGAGCACAGGTTGTTTCTGCCTTCGCCACTGCTGCACCCGCCCCCTTGCCCAACAGCACAGAGTTTACTCCAACATTGGTGGTGAAACAGAAATGTGAATAATGAGCGTTCGCCCTGACGTTCCCCCTGACGTTCCCCCAGACGTTCGCCCTGACGTTCCCCCAGCACGCACTTCAGGTCTCAGCAGCTGCGTCTAGCTCAGCCGTATTCGTTTTGTTCCCATGGGGTTCATTCTGCCCTTTGCTGTACCCAGTGTCTTCAATATCTTGATAAGGTGCAGAGCTTAGAGAGCCTACTAAACGTTTCTGAGTACCAGCTACAGAGCTGCTTAAAAAAAATCAAAAAACTTGAGATACCAGAGACTGATAACATGCTGTAACGGGATTGAAGTGCCAGATGATAGTCGCGGCACAGCCCGTGAGGATGTCACCTTTCTCATCTGTACCTGGCAGGTCATTACAAATACTCGGAGAGTCGCGTGGAGAAGGACGGCCTGATCCTCACCAGCCGCGGCCCTGGGACCAGCTTTGAGTTTGCGCTCGCCATCGTGGAGGCGCTGAGCGGCAAGGAGATGGCGGATCAAGTGAAGGCTCCACTTGTTCTTAAAGATTAGAGCAAAGATCACGACAGAAGTAGGCCACTTTGTAATCTGTTCTCATCGTGTTCTTGACGGAAACCGGTAGGTTAACGTGACAAGAAGCCACCTCGTTACTGCTTTTGTGAACTGTCGTGAGGTAGCAGCTGCAGCCGTCTCGGCCTGCAAACGTGTCCGCACATTTCTGAGCCCTGTGTGCACAATAAACAGGGCACTTAGCAAATAAATTACTGGTGGTTCTTCTTTTGTCTCTTTTATGAAACCAAATTCATGGTCAGCTTCACTGGCAGCTCTTAACTATCCATGTAGCTACTGAAATAAAAGAGCATTGAACACACACTGTGCACAGCGAGGAGGAAGAACATGAGAGCGAAATTTTCAGAGGTTTGTGGTTTTTCTCCCATTCATTCTGATGTGCTGTTAAAAAATACCAATTAAGGTGGCTGTGATGGCAAACTTTTGTAAACCACTCTTTTTCCCATTGTGGAAAGATTGCTCAGAACTGAACCTTCTCAAGGCTGTCCTGCACCTGGTCTCCCTCAGGTTGCTGAAGAGCCAGTGGTGCCTACCGGGTGGGCATGTGACCCAGCCCCACCCAATCACAGCCTTCCAGTCCCCTGACCTCTACCAGGTGAGCTCAGTCAGCGAATGAGACTCAGCTTTGTTGTAGCTGCACTGCTCTCTCCTGGAGTGGCCAAGAGGGCACGCTTTCACCTTGCAGCCACCAGCAGCCACCTTATCACTTCGAGGAAAGAACCTGCCTGAAGATGGCCGACCCCTGGTTTAAGGTGTTCTGTTTTTTTAAAATGTAAACACGTGTAATTATGCATTTTGACAACACTGTGAAAGTTAAGATGCTGAGGGAGGGACCATGCGTCCTGGGGACAGGGTAGGCCTCTGAGGACGTGCCTTGTGAAGAAGTAGCACCAGCCTCTCATCACTCAGCGGCTGTTCACTCAGTTCAGCACCTGCTGTGTGCCAGGCTCTGGTACTGGCGCTGGGAATACGCCATGGAGAAACACAGCCTGTCCTTGAGCTTTTACTGTGGGAGAGGGAGGGAGATGAAAACCAGTTTTAAAGCATCTACATTCTATGAAGAAAAGTGCATTAGCAGTAGCCAGCAACAGCAGGGTATTTTCTTCATCATAGTTAGAGAAGGATCTTGGGGGAAATCTAAAGAAACTTGGGTGTGAAAGAAAGGCAAGCAGTTATCTGTTAAGACCAAGCCAGGCTGGCTGGGTGCTATGGTCACGCCTATAACCCCAGCACTCTCGGAGGCCGAGGCAGGTGGATTTCTGGAGCTCAAAGAGTTCTAGACCAGCCTGAGCAAGAGTGAGACCCTGTCTCTAAATAATAGCTGTGTATCTACTCAGGAGCCCGAGGCTAGGGGATCACTTGAACCCAAGATTTTGAGGTTGCTGTGAGCTATGACATCACAGCACTCTACCCAGGGCACAGAGTGAGACTGTCTCAAAAAAAAAAACCCCAGGCGGAATAAACAGGCAATGCAAAGGCCCCGAGGCCGGTGATGCTTGGAGCAGGGAGAGCACTGAGGGCAGATTGAGGGGGATTGGCGGGGGTGTGGGGCGTAGCAGAGCCTAGCAGGCAGTCAAGACCTAGAATTGTGTCCGATGGGAACCTTGGAGGAGAGACGTGATCAACCTAGTTTTAGGCTTGCTCTACGGAGAAGAGGCTTTGGGGAGCGAGTGTGCTCTCCAGAGCAGGACACTGAGGGTGCCCGTGTGGGCATCAAGGGCAATTCTCACCTTTCTGACTTGAACTTAGGTCAGGTGGAGATTCTATGTCCTGAGCAGGTGAAGAAGCCCTTGGGGGAAGGGCTGGAGGTGAACTTAGAGGTTCACATTGGTGAATTTGAGAGGTCTGTAAAATACTCTTTCAATAAGGAAAGAAAAACTGGAGATGTGTTAATTTTGAAATTGTTAATTTGTTAATTTTGATTGTAAGTTACTGAGCTAAAAATCCCTTGCTGACAATTTGTTGACTCTCCCAAGTCAACTGGGCGTTTTGCCAGCAGCCCCTATGTCTGAATAAGCTCCCTGGAATTTTAGAGATGGCTACAGGAAGGGAGAGAGGGAGAGAGATTAACTCTTTGAATTTTTGTGCCTTCAGGGCAGCAGGAAAAGGTGGTTCTAGATGGACGTTTCTAAAGAACTTGTCTGAGAGAAATCTGCGTGTTATCTGAGCCGGAATTGTAGTGGCGCTTTCTTTTCCTGTGTGTGGGGTGGGGTCTTCAGGAACCAGGTTTATCTAAACCTCAGGCCCTTTACTGGCCCTTCCTGAATTACTGGCTTTTGGCAGGTTGATAACATTTAAAAAGCCTCCGCCCTTTCTATCTGGCTGCCTTCCTGGGCTGAACAAACCTGCTCTCTAACTTCTACTAAGGAAGGGTGGGTGGTCAAAGAAACACTGGGGATGGGAGTGGGGGTGGTGCTGTCCACACTGGAGAAGGGGCCTGTTGGGATTCAGGTCTCCTCTGAGCCTGCGGTCACCGAAGGTCATGTTCACCTCAGAGACAGTAACTGCAGCTTCAGGAGCCCAAGTGGCTTATCCGAGTCCACTTGGAGAGAGTTAGGAAGGAGGCCGAGGTTTTTGGAAAGGAGGTTTGTTTCCCAGGTGCTAAACAGAACAAAAGGGCCGGGGCTTACTGAGCATAGCTGTGTGGTCAGCACGGCCGGGCTGTCCAGCTTCCTGTGCTGGGGCTTGTCCTCTGTCCATGTGTTTTCTTTCATACCTTGTACAGAATCCCAAATCCCAAAGGGATCATGCCATCCTGCCCTTGCTTTTTCACTTACTGCATCTGATTTTTCCTCTACCGCTGTGTGGACAGGTCCATGCTGGCTTCATCACTCAACTCAGTTCTACCAACCTTACCACACAGCCGGTGGTATCATCTATTATAAAAAGAAAAATAGTCTTTTTAGAGGTCAAGAACGTGTCTGTCTTTGTGCCATAAGATTGTCATAAGAATCAGAGGCTACAATAATAAAAGAGGAGGGACACTGTTCAAGCCATGAAACACGGGCTTGGCGCCTGTGCTCAGTGGTTACAGCACTGGCCACGTACACTGGGGCTGGTGTATGTGTATGTTGTCGTTGTTTAGCTGGCCCACCCAGGGGCAATGACAACAGCAAAAACAAAATAGCCAAGCATTGTGGCGGGCACCTGTAGTCCCAGCTACTTGGGAGGCTGAGGCAAGAGAATCACTTAAGCCTAAGAGTTTGAGGCTGCTGTGAGCTGTGACGCCACGGCACTCTACCAAGGGTGACAAAATGAGACTCTGTCGCCCCAAAAGAAAAACCATGGAATGTAAAGCATTAGTTTAGTGTATCATCTCAAGAGTCTGGTGTAACTTTCTACCAGTGTTCCAAATGTCATACATAAGAAAATGGGAAATTGTAGCTAAAAGTACCTGTATCTATAAAATACTGTTTTTATGTGTGTGTGTGTGTGTTTGTGAGAGAGAGAGACAGAGTCTCAAGCTATTGCCCTGGGTAGAGTGCCATGGTATCCTAGTTCACAGCAATCTCCAACTCTTGGGCTCAAGTGATTCTCTTTCATCAGTATTTTTTTTTTATTGAGACAGTCTCACTTTGTTGCCCTCTGTAGAGTACAATGACATCATAGCTCACAGCAACATCCAACTCTTGGGCTCAAGCGATTCTCTTGCCTCAGCCTCCCTAGTAGCTGGGATTACGGGTGCTGGCCAGGTTCAAACCCACCAGCCCTGGTGCATGTGGCCGGCGCCCTAACCTTTGAGTTGTGGGTGCCCAGCCAAGTTTTTATGTTTTTAGTAGAAACAAGGTCTTGTTCTTGCTCAGACTGGTCTGGAACTCGTGAGCTAAAGCTGTCCACCCACCTTGGCCTCCCAGAGTGCTAGGATTACAGGTGTGAGCCACTACACCCAGCCTATCTACAAAATGTTCCTTACACAGTTTCACAAAATATTTACCAAATACTGTCTACGTGTTGGCCACCTCTTTGTAAAATTCTGTAATGGTGTGGGCTCCTATAGTCCAGCTACTTGGGAGGCTGAGGCAGGAGGATCACTTGTGCTCAGGAATTTGAGGTCGCGATGAAGCTAGGCCAAGGCCGGGCTGCTATTGCCCAGGTGACAGAGGGAAACTGTCTCAAAATAAAAGTGTTTTGTTTCTTCATTCTGCCAGCCTGGAGGTTTTTACTTGGCTTACAAATAAAGTTAGAATGAAAAGTTTATTGTCTTTAAAAATAAAGGCAGAAAGACCAAATCTTTAGCAATGAGGGAGGAGCTTCCAGACACAAACCCCGAGGTTCCTCCAAGGGGCCGTGTGGCAGGAGGGAACCAGGATCAAGAGGTGTCGTCCTCATTAGATTCCATGTCTTTGCTTGAGTGGTTTCTTTAAAGCCAAGCAGAGGTCACTAAGCCATAAAAAGCGTGCTTGGCTCAGGTTTCTGCTTTCCAAGGGAGAGTAATATTTCAAAGTTTACTGAGGAGAAAGTTGTGTTTTGTCTTTAGCCTCGGGTGGAATGTGGCCTGGTGTCCATCCTGTATTTGCCCTGTCCAGAGGGTTTGTCCTTGCAGCCCGCCCCATCTGTAGGGTGGAGGCCTGAGGCCCTCACTGGGGTGTTCGGTCAGTTTGAGAAGTGCAGAATTCTGTTTGCATTGCTGAATGACAGCCCGAGGGAGGTGGAGAGACTCTGAGGATGACCTGCTGGCCAGAGGAAGGGCACAGGTGACGGTGATGATCACGCCCCACGTGCCTGCTACAGAATTGGGCTTAAGCAGAAAATTGATGCAAGAATGAAATGTACTAAGTTCACAGGCAAGAGTGAGGTCATCCTGGTCTCTAATCCTCGGCTTTGCGTCCACATCCCTTATCCAGGAATGACAGTCACTCAGCACCCTTGCGACAGAGTAAATTATCTCTGGATGGTAGATAATACTATGTCATTAGTCCATGAGGCATCTAGCTCACTGCTGCCTGGGTCATAAAGCACTTAAAAAAAGGTGTATATAATAAACACATCCGTACCTGCTTGTTGGAAAAAATGTAAATGATGTCTGAACACGTGAAGCAAGATTTGGACATTCTCTCTACCTTGCCCTCCCTACCTAGTCCTCCCTTTCCCCAGAGTCCCACTTGGTCTCTCTTTTGGGTCTATTTTCTAGGAAATTGCAAATGCATAATCACACCCACACCCACTGCGTTTTGGGGCGCACACAGAGATTGTACACTACAGTTTCAAAAATTACGTATAAATAACAGGATCCTATTGGGTATACTGTCTTGTAAATTATTTTTTTTTGAGAGATGGGGTCTCCCTGTGTCACCTAGGCTGGACTCCAACTCTTGAGCTCAAGCCATCCCTGTGCCTCAGCTTTCAGAAAGGCTGGACTGCAGGCAGCTCCAGGAGGCTGAGGCTGCTGTGAGCTAGGCCAGAGCTGGGGACCCGAGCCTGGGGCAACAGAGTGGGACTCTGTCTCAAAAATAAATAAATAGATAAAGTATGGCCTGCTTCAAAAGGGCAGGGCAGAGAACTCTTTCGAAACCACATCTACTGATACTCAGTTCTTTTCAGCCCAAAATAGTCCTTATGTCAAAGTGGTATATACTTTGAGGTGGCCAAACCTGATCCCCTTAAATCTGTCTTTGACCAGCTGCAGCTGGAAAAGGAATCTACTTTTAGGGGTTCATGTGAATTAATTGGGCCCATCTCAAGGTTCTTCACCTTAATTATATCTAAAGAGTCTCTTATACCACGTGCAGTAATGCATTCCTAAATTTGGGGGATTAGAGTAGGGACATCTTTGGTCAAGGGGGGAGCATTGTTCCGCCCATCATAATACCCTTTATTAGATTAGGAAAATACACTTCTGTTCTTGGTTTGTTAAAGAGTTTTTGTCATGATGTTGCAATTTATTGAATGCTTTTCCCACATCCGTTGAAATCCTACAGCTTTTCTCCTTTTATCTGTAATTCATGGCAAATTAGGAGATTTTTCTAATGAACCGCTCTTGAACGCCTGAGATAAACTCAACTTGATCATTATGTTTGATCTTTTGTGTACGTTCGGTAAGTATTTAGGATTTTTGTATCACAAGGGTTAGGTTGAACTGTAACTTTTTTTTTGAATTTTTCCTTCTTGTACTGCCTTTGTATAATTTTGGTATTGAGGTTATGCCAAAGTTATATCCTGAATTGGGGGTTATCCTTCCTTTTTTTTTTTTGAGATGGAGCCTCAAGCTATCCCCCTGGGTAGAGTGCCATGGCATCACAGCTCATAGCAACCTCCAACTCCTGGGCTCAAGCGAGTCTCCTGCCTCCACCTCCCAAGTAGCTGGGACCACAGGCGCCC
>CAUYQV010086535.1:0-21109 GCA_963574575.1 Galagoides demidoff | reverse complement strand
AAGAGTTTTTTTTGTTTCTTTCTTCACATTGATGCATATATGGGGTTCAGGGTACTGCTTTGATATACAGTGTGAAATGTTTACATTGAACCAAGTAACACATCCATCACAATTATACTCATTTCTTAATAGTTTTGAAATTTGGGGATTTTTAGACATTGAATCTGGGAGAAGCTAGACAAATTGATTAGGTTTTTTTTTTTTTTTAAATTTAAAACAAAAGCATACATAGCTTCAAAAATTAGGATCGACACATACTTTTATCATATGTCCTTGCCAGAGTGATGATACCACGATTGTCATAAAGATGTAAATCCAGAGAAGCTGTGTGGCTACAGACGTGTGCCCAGCTGTTGGGAGGGTGCATTTTGCTGCTGTTTACTACCTTGGCTCTTAACCTGAGGGGCAAAATGATGAAAACATCAAATGAGGCCTTTATTTCATTTCTTTTGTCTTTATCATTGTGTGATGATTTTAATTGATAAAGAAGCTATCCCTAAAATTATATAACTCTTTCTCTTTTCAGGATACTGAGCCAATATTTGAGGAAGAATCCAAACCAATTTATTGCCAGAATTGCCAAAGCATCTCTTTTTGTGGATTCACACAAAGGTCACTTTTGGTGGTGTGTTCCAAATATTGGAGGGTAAGATAACTACAATAAATAAGAAGCTGTGTTTTTTATCCTTCCAGATAATCGGTTTATGAGACTTCCAGAGATAATCCCAAGGAAGGGCTTGGTGCAAGAGTAGTTTAGACGTTTAGAATTCATGTCTGATTTTGATGTCTTCTTTGGAGTGGTTGGGACTTGGCTGTGTGGAGCTGTCTTTTTTTGCTTTGCTTTGTGGGATGTTTTGGTTTGTGACTGTATTTTGTTGATCTTAATTTCTGATTTTTGGCTACTGTTTTGAGTCCTTATTTTATCAGTCTAACATAAACAGTGGTAGTGAGTTTTTTAAGTTGGACACTTCTTTTCAGGGTGTTGTTAGACCTACTTGTCACTTTTTTCCTGGCTTCTTGCAGCTGGGGAGGTCTTCCTTTGCCACTTCAGAGGTAATAACGGAAGAAGTATATTACTTCCACATTGCCAGACTTTAACATTTCCTTAACAGGGAAGTAGTATGTTTTCAGCACTTGTTCTCTGTCTAGCACTTTTTTCAAAGCTTTCTGTATATTATGTCTTTTAATCCTCACAACACTCTGAGGATAGGTATTTTACTTATTTAACCCTACCTAAGAAATTACTCCCAATTTAGCAATTTAAAACAACAAACATGTATTGTCACCTATTTTTATGTGTCAGGAATCTGGGCATGGCTTAGCTGGGCAGCTCAGGCTCAGGATTTCTTGCAGTCGAAGTGTCTGCTGGGACCTGCGGTCTTGTCCCCAGGCTCACCTCCAGCAGGCTTTGTCTCCAGCTTTCCTCCTGTGGCCTTGGCAGGCCTCAGATCTCACTGATTGTTGGCAGGGTACAGTCATTCCTTGTCACATGCTCTCTGCATGGGGCAGCTCACAACACAAGAACTGTTCTTCCTCAGAGTAAGCAAGCAAGAGGAGGTGTACCTAAGACCCACCTGACCTTGGAATTGAGACCTTGTCAAGTCGGCCACATTTTGTTCTCTAGAAATAGTCAAAAATCCAGCCTGTATTCAAGCGGCTGGGGACTTACACAAGGGTATGAATACTAAGATTCGGGGCCAGGGGTCATTAGGAATTGTTACTATCCCCATTTTACGGAGGAGATAACTGAGGCAGAGGGGATGGGTAACTTGACAAAGGTGGGACCAGTGGTGGTGGCCTGGCTGAGTTACACTGCAGGAGTCTGACAAAGGTGGACAAGTGGTGGTGGCCTGGCTGAGTTACACTGCGGAGTCTGACAAAGGTGGACAAGTGGTAGTGGCGTGGCTGAGTTACACTGCAGGAGTCTGACAAAGGTGGACAAGTGGTGGTGGCCTGGCTGAGTTACACTGCAGGAGTCTGACTACAGCAGCTGCTTTGTCGCCTCACAAATCACAGAGTTGACTGGGTCACTGAGCCTCTGGGACAAGCAGCTGGGCCAAACAGTGGAAGGACTGGCTAGGGAGGAAGCATCTTTTTTTTTTGACTGGGGCTGGGTTTGAACCTGCCACCTCCAGCATATGGGGCCTGCGTCCTACCCTGTTGAGCCACCGGCGCCGCCCCAGGGAGGAAGCATCTTAACCTTATCCTTGTCACTGTTACTATTTTAGAATAATATTAGAGAGGAAAAGCTAGCAGCTACTTTGTTAGAACAGGCTCCAGGGGCTCCATCCTTGGTCTTAAAATTTAAAGTATATGCAAATAGTAATAAAAATGCAAAAAGACAGGGTGAAAGGCTTGTCTCTGCACTCCTTCCCCCCATGGTACTTTCCTTTCTCCCAAAGGGGGTACCTCGTACCAGTTTCTTGCGTGCCTTGTATAACCATTTCGTAGTAATGCTAGAGTAGCCTTTTATTTTTTGTTTTTTAAAAGCATATACAAGAATGAAAAGGCCACCCAGATTGCAAGGGAAGATGGTTACAATATACACATATGATGATGAAATATTGTTTAGTATTTATTGAAAACCTTACAAATCAAGAAGACAAATACAACCCGTTAGGAAAAATGGACAAAAATATTTCATAAAAGAAGAAAGCCAGCTGGCCAGTAAGGTGTTTAGTTCCAGTAATCATCACTAAAACCGCCGAGATAGTGCTATAATCCACCAGAATGACTTTTTTAGGTATTTATTGTTGTAAAGAAGTTTTCATATAGTCAAATTATCTTCTTTAATTTATAGTTTCTAAAACAATTGTGATGTATTTTAAAAGAGTTTACCATAAGCTGAAATTTAAAAAAAAATTTTTACTTTTCCCTTTTGTATTGTTTTATCTTTATAGCTTTGAATCTTTAATCTGGGATTTGCTTTTATTCAAGTAGACCCCCAGTTCTTGATATCATTTGTTGAATAATTCATTTGTTTTTTGTGCCTTGATAATGTACTATATTCTTGCATTATTGGAATCTATTTTCGAACTTCTTGATTCATCTCTCCCAGGTTCTCAACCTTCCTAATGATGTGACCCTTAAATACAAGTCCTGTGGGTCACGACCCACAGGTTGAGAACCGCTGGACTATCCATTCATGAATTAATATTGTATTTTGTATTGTTTTAACTTCTATAGCTTTAATTCTTTTTAATAGACGATAGGACTGGAGGGCTGGTCTCCATTCTTTCTTGGACTTTGCTTGGCTATTACGGTAGTGCTAATGTTATATACTCTTAAATATAACGAATCATGTTGAATTCAGTTAGATTTTGTTCTCACTTCAAGGCTCTACACAAACAACTTCATTGTTTTCTTTAAAGAAAAATAAAATAAAAACTGAGCCATTGAGGAATGAGGAATTACTGGGGAGGAATGAGGAGATTTCCTGGGGAGTATAGGATGGACTTTTATCAAATATTGAAAGTAGTAGGAAGAATAATTCTGCTAGGAATTATTAATATAAGACTAGTTTTTTTTTTTTTTTTTTGGCCAGGGCTGGGTTTGAACCCACCACCTCTGGCATATGGGGCTGGCGCCCTACTCCTTTGAGCCATAGGCGCTGTTCATAAGACTGGGCTTTTAGTCCTAGCTTTATCACTTACTGGACACATGACCTTCGGCAGTTGATAAAATCCTTCTTTGTGTCTGTTTCCTGTGCATTGAACAGAGTAGTAATACCTATCTATCTATCTCCTGCAATGAGTCAGAAGGTCATATAAGATAATGATTGTAAAGGAGCTTTGTAAACTCTGATGTGCCTTACAAATGGAAGGCCTGATAAGGTCAGTAGCTTTTGTTGCTGGTGGAATTAGAGGGAGTAGGCCAGGCACTGTGGTTCAGACCTATAATCTCAATACTTTGGAAGGCCAGAAATAAATTAAAAAAAAAATTAGCCAAATGTAGTTAGTGCTTGCTGGTAGTACTAGCTCCTCAGGAGGCTCAGTCAGGAGATTCATTTGAACCTAGTTCGAAGCTACAGTGAGCTATGATTGTACCACTGCACTCCAGCCTAGGAGACAGAGTCAAACTCTGTCTCTCAAAAAAAAAAAAATGAAAAAAAATTATAGGGACTTGACTTTTGCATATGAGAAATATCAAATAGTAAAAGTGAGTCTGTTAACTTCTGTTATAATATTTTCGAACATTGATGAAATAGAGTAAAGCAAGGTAATTGCCTTATTAATGGGTAGTTCCTTTGATGTCAGAGTTTATTGTCAGACATGTTCCTGGACATAGAAATAGAACAGGACAGAACAGCCTGAATTCCAGAACTAGATTCTCTACTACTTACTCACCATTCTTTGATAGAGTACTTCTTCCCTCTGGAGAAGAAAGTCTAAGGATGGCTGTCCCTGTGTGGAGGAGCACTCTAGCCTCACTTGTCACCATCTGTTTATAGAGAGGTTGCTCACAGCTGGGGCCAGGCTGTGTTTTCCTTATTTGAGGTGACCATGCCTGAGGCTCACTGACAAACTATCTTCATTTGAAGCAGCAAACTTTCAAAGTCTGATTTGGAGCATAGTGGCTCCTGGCTGTAATCCTAGCACTCTGGGAGGCCGAGGTGGGTGGATTGCCTGAGGTCACAGGTTAGGCACCAGCTTGAGCCTTAGAGTCTCCAAAAATAGCCAGGCATTGTGGCAGGCGCCTGTAGTCCCAGCTACTTGGGAGGCTGAGGCAAGAGAAACGCTTAAGACCAAGAGTTTGAGGTTGCTGTGAGCTGTGATGTCATAGCACTCTACTGAGGTTGACAAAGTGAGACTCTGTCTCCAATTAAAAAAAAAAGTGTGTGTGTGTGTATATATGTATTTGGCTAAATATATTTCCACAAATATAATATTTTTTATAATTTGAAATGTGACTCTATCTCACTTAAATTACAGCAACATGGAGTGAATTGTGCATTCTTATTCTTTGTAGGTATTTGATGCTGGAGACTATTCTTTGTTGTGTTCGGGTCCTAGTGAAAATGGACAGACGTGGACTGGAGGGGACTTTGTATCAGCAGATAAAGTAATCATTTGGACTGAAAATGGACAAAGTTATATTTACAAGCTACCTGCCAGGTATGCAATAAATAATAAGTTAGGGCTTTGATCAAAAATAAAAAGTTCAAAATTTGGGATAAAATTATGAAAATATATATAGTGTAAAGGTTTAATTTAGATAAAAACTTCCAAACTTATTAAATTAAATTTGTATATCCAATTTAACTTCTAAGTGCAAAAATTAGTTGGATTTTTATTTGAAGGAGGACGTTTTTATAGCATTATTACTAAATATGTTTAATAATCTTTAGCACTAAAAACACCTTTTTTGGTCATTGTCAAAAAACTTGGTCACAGGGAACAATAAAATATATAATGTCAGTATTTTAATTAGCTGTTGTATTTTTCCCATTTTCAGTTGCCTTCCAGCGAGTGATTCATTCCGCAGTGACGTGGGAAAGGCAGTTGAAAATTTAATTCCCCCGGTACAATACAGCCTGTTGGCGCGAAAAGATAAAGAGGTAAAATTCTCCAGGTATCATTTATAATCGATGGCTATAACTGAAGAATTTCACAGCTATATTTATTCATGTCTTTTGGTAGGTAAACATTTGAAAGATTCAGTACAATTCAAGGCACTGTGTTAGATATTATGAAACATTTTGATGTGGTCAATTATAAGCACATTTCAGAACTTAGTTAAAAACATATTTTATACCTTTAAAAGTAGCATTCTCCTTTCTCAAAGAGTACTAGTGAGCATATGCTGACTGCATGCTGGGATCGACTTGTTAGCAACATTCCTGTTGGTGGTCTAAATTATTTTATACACTCTCCAGCCATTATACACATAGTGACATATGTAATTTTACCAGGACAAAGACAATTATGCAATAATGCTGGCTTACATTAGTTGAACAGGCATTGCAGTATCTCTCCCAAATCACATACCAATTTAAATCATTCGATGTTAGGAATGAAGAATAAAATATTTTTTTCTCTATAAAAACAAAATTTTTTTTTTCATTTCTATAAACCTGCTTAAAATACATTTAATGTTGAAGTGTGACAGCACCTATTACTGGGTTTTTAAACTCTGTCTGGAACAGTAAAGAAGTGCTTTGGTTTTGAAAGTAAAGTTTTCTTCACTAATGTTTCAGTTTTCCACATCTTTATTGTTCTGAATGTTGCGTCCCATCTTTATGTGGAGGAATGGTGAAAGGAGGAGAATTGTTTTCATGAATATTTTGCATACACAGAACTTACACGTCAGTGGACAGTTGAGATCCTCATAGCCTGCTCTTTATTCTCTTCACTTAAACGCCCACTTACCTGCCCTTCAACTTAGAGAGTCACTTCCAGTTAACCTAAGCAATAATGACTTGTATTTTTTAAAAAGTGAAACAAAACAAAAAGCATGCATGTCATTTTTCTCTACATATCAGCTCCCTGACACATTTTAAATTTAAAAATATATATTATGTGGGGTGAGCTATATTGAAAGGTAGAATACTGGTTATTACAGCTGTTTATTGTATTTATTTTTTATTGTATCAGATAAATATGAGGGTGCAGTTAGTTTACATTATTTGTGTTTGTCAAAGTCCAAGTTGTAGTTGACCCTTTTACCCAGTGGGTGTGCCGTGTGCCCTTACATTGTGTACGCTGGGTGAGAGCACCCCAGTACCCCTCCCGTTATTGTAGTTGTGCAAAATCTGCCTTCAGTAATTTTTAGACTTTATGTAAAATCAAACAGTTGATTATGCTTTATATATAGTTTCCATTGACTGGCTGTTCATGAGACAACTAATACCAAATTCAGTAAGTAGATTAGTTCACTGTAATTGTCAAAACTGTATCTATTTATTACTGCTTTTCAGGCTAAGATTCTATGCTTAAATATTTCAGTATTAGTGAATTAATCCTGTAAATTTAATATTAGGAGTCCACTACTATTTACTATTTTTATTATATTTATTTATATTTATTTTTTTGAGATAGTCTCACTTTGAAGCCCTCAGTAGAGTGCAGTGACTGTCACAGCTCACAGCAACCTCCAGTTCTTAGGCTTAGGTGATTCTCTTGCCTCAGCCTCCCGAGTAGCTGGGACTACAGGTGCCCGCCACAATGCCTGGCTATTTTTGTTGCAGTTTGGCTGGGGCCGGGTTTGAACCTTCTACCCTTGGTATATGGGGCCTGTGCCCTACTCAATGAGCCACAGAGAAAAAGTAGAGATACTAATTTTAGGGAAAGACTATAAATATAGTTTTTGTTTCTTTGAATGTTTAACATACATAATTTTAGCATTAGTTTACATGTATGTTAATACTATTAAAATGTTGAATAATCAAACTATAAACACATTTTCAATTTGCCTACTATGTCTACTAAGGCAAATTACCTATTGTCTTTATTTGAAAAAACATTAATGTGTGAGAAATTTTGATTAAAATTATAGCTCAAGATATTTGAATACTTTTTTTTTTTTTTGGCAGTTGCTGATTTGTCCTCCTGTTACTCAGTTCTTCTATGGATGCAAGGAATATTCTCATAAATTATTAATTCAGGGCGATTCTTCTGGAAGATTGAATATTTGGGACATATCAGACACACCTGATACACAGGGAGGTGATGAAGGTAAGGCAGTGATGTGTAGCAATTTCTTAATTCTTTTAATTTAACAGCGTAAATACTAAGAACTGAGTAAAAAATTCATAAGGTACATATGTCATTTTCTTCTAAGAATTATATTTGATTACAGTTTTCATTGTTGACCTATTACTGAATTAACCAACATTATTTTAATGTTTTAAATTTTTTTTAACATGCTACCAATGTTTTCTTTTATACAAACAAAACCTGCAGAGTTGAAAATGACAACTTCTATTAGTTTACAAGAGGCATTTGATAAGCTGATTCCTCGTCCTGCTGGAATTATAGATCAGTTGAGTGTGATTCCTAACAGTAATGAACCTCTTAAAGTAACCGCGAGCGTGTACATACCAGCACACGGAAGACTGGTTTGTGGCCGTGAGGATGGAAGCATAGTTATTGTGCCTGCCACGCAGACGGCCATAGTACAGCTACTGCAAGGGGAACACATGCTCAGAAGAGGTGAGCAAAGATCTACACCAAATACCAAAGATCTATGTGTCTAAAGTGTTTCGAGAACTCTGTAACTCTGATAATCTATCTACTAGTTGTTTTTTACAAGTAAAATGAAGCAGTGTAGTTTTAAGTGTGCTATGTAGTTGATAGAGTTTAATGTGCAAATAATAAAATATCCAGTGCCATGGATTTAAAATATCCGTGGAATTAATGCCATGTAATGATTATAGATAAAAAAAGTATCCAGTTTTATTTCTTGCTATATGTGAATATGAATAGTTCCATCCGTTACTAGTTATTGCTATGATTAACTGAATGATTACTATGTTACCAGTAATACTGATAGTCTTCTAAAACAGTGCCACTAGTAGAAATTTAATATGAATCATGTATGTAACCAAATACATAATTTTCTAATAGCCATGTTAAAAAGGGAAGTAAAACAAGTGAAATTAACTATAATAATATATACCATGTAACACAATATAGCACACTTTTCCTTTCAGCTTGTAATCAATATGAAAATTAATAATGGAATACTTTGCATTTTTTGAACTAAGTCTTTAAAATTTCAAGACTTTAAAAGTTGTCGTAAATCAGAGTCTGGAATAGCCCCATTTCAAATGTTCAGTAGTCTCGTATGGCTAGTAGCTACTGTATTGGATGGAGTAGTTTTAGAAGATAAAATGGAAAGCCTTTCTTTGATAAATTATAGCTATTCTGCAAATTCATGTTTGCTTTTACTTGTTGAAACTTGCTAAGTCTTTAATCTTTCCATTTTAAATCCCAAACGTCGTTCACAGGTTGGCCACCTCACAGAACGCTCCGTGGTCATCGGAACAAAGTCACATGTTTGCTGTATCCTCATCAGGTCTCCCCTCGGTATGATCAAAGATATCTGATATCTGGAGGTGTGGATTTTTCGGTCATAATTTGGGACATATTTTCTGGAGAAATGAAACATATCTTCTGTGTTCATGGTGGCGAGATTACTCAACTTCTAGTTCCACCTGAAAACTGTAGTGTAAGTTGATTTATCTAAAAGATTATTTGACCTTGGTAGGGCCAGGTTATGCTGTTATCTGGCCTATACGTGGAATCTAGAGTAACTTAAAGAAAATGTAACAAAAAAACTCGTTCAATTTTAAAACTTATACTAATAGTAACATATTTAGGCATAGTTATTATCATTTACTATTGGACCCATAGAAATAGAAGATGGATTAGTGTCTTTTTCCTGTTATTAGTTCCGAAATGGTACAAGCTTGTTACTGAAATGGGGCAGCAGTTTAGAAAATGTTTACTGAATGAAGTTTCAATTATATGTTTTAAAATAATTTAAATATCTCCAGAGACTTTCTACAATGTCATTATTTTTGGTCCATCTAAGAAAAATACAATGAATGTATAATTTGATAAAGGCACAATACTTTTCAATACTTGGCAATAGAGGTTGTTTAAATAAAAAATTATAGGGCAGTGCCTGTGGCTTAGTGAGTAGGGTACCGGCCCCATATACCGAGGGTGGTGGGTTTGAACTAGGCCCCAGCCAAACTGCAACAAAAAAATAGCCGGGTGTTGTGGCGGGTGCCTGTAGTCCCAGTTACTTGGGAGGCTGAGGCAAGAAAATTGCCTAGGCCCAGGAGTTGGAGGTTGCTGTCAGCTGTGATGCTATGGCACTCTACCAACGGTGACAAAGTGAGACTCTATCTCTAAAAAAGTGAGACTCTATCTCTAAAAAAAAATTATCGTGACGAGAGAAAGTGTAACAGTTACTGATCATGATTTTGGAAAATTTTGTAACATACTTTTGTGGAATAGATTGCTTTGTGATGTGTTGTAAGTTAGGCCACAATGTCAAAGAAATAACTAATCCTTTTAGAAACATGAAATTTTAGGAGGGCTTAGGATTGGTAACCAATGGGTCCAATTATTTCTTTTACTGTCTTTAATCATGGAATTTTTTCATATGTTTAGCTACCTTTGTGTGCAAAATCTAAGACTTAACACACGTGTGTTCACACACAAACACAGTGTCTTCTCGTACACACATTGCACACTCACCATAATCCATTCAGTGTCACCGATTTTGGTCTTCTGAAATTGAAAACAGTCTTACTTATGTATCACGAGATGTCTCGTTTTGAAATAAAAGAGATTTTCCTTGGCTTTTTTGCTTCCTTAATGCTCTGGTTAACATATTTATCAGCCATGTCTTGCCAGTGGTATATATTTTGTTTGATTTGATATTGGTGGCTTTGAAGAAACTTGTACTAATGTCTCTCATTATTTTTCCTGCCAAAAATTCAGGTCCTTAATTTTTTCCCTTCTTTTTTATTCCTTTATTTACCTTTCCTCCAATTTGGTTGTTTCTCATCTCAATCAGTGTGAAAAATTGCTGTGTACTTATGGAAATAACTAAAATTTTATGTCACATTTTAGCAAAGCCGATATCACTATGATTACACTCCTAAGTTAAAGTGTTGTTACAACCCCTCTCCTAAATTTCTTTTTATGGTAGTTAGATCCTAGAGTGAGACATGAGAATTTTCATCTCTGAGTGCACATTTGGTGAATTATCTAATATTTTAATGCCAAAATTGATTATTTAAATACTTCTTTACCAATTTAGAACAAGAATTTCTGATTTGATTGACATTTATTTTTTAATTTGAATTTAATTTTTTCAAGACAGCATCTCACTCTGTTGCCCTAGGCTAGAGTGCAGCCCATGTCACAGCAACCTCAGACTTCTGGGTTCAAGCAATCCTCCCACTGCAGATTCTTGAGGAGCTGGGACTACAGGCACATGCTACCATGCCTGGCTCATTTCTCTGTTATTTTGAGAGACAGGGTCTCCCTGTTGCTTAGGCTAATCTCAAACTTCTGAGAGCTCAAGTGATCCTCCCACTTTGCCTACCCAGAGTGCTAGAATTACAGGTGTGAGCTATCCCTCTTGGCTGCTGTTTTTCCATTTTTTAAAGGAATTTAGTTTTATATTATTTTCTAAAAGAGTAAAAGGTTATTTAGGAAAAATGCTTTGAAATTAGATTTTAACTCATTGAATAGTCTGGTTAACTTGGTACGTTACTTGATAGAGATTATTTTAAAGAATTGAAATGTAAGAAAATTAAAACTTTTCTTAAAGTTACTCTTTGAGAAATCAAACATTGAAATAATTTAGTATCGTGTAGTGCCAAAAGGTTATTTGGAACATTTGAGAAAGGTTTTTTGAGATTATTTACTCTGTGGTAAGTAATAAGTAATATGTTTAAGTGTTTCAAGAAATATAAACTTATGATTTTTAGAAGGGGGATAAGGCAAGTATTTAAGTAAGCCTGCTGCAGAGAAGATTACAAAGAGAAAAAGACAGGTACTGAGTGTGTTTTGGTGGATGATGGCGGGAACATAGCATAAATGTTCAGAGACATTAGGAGCTTTGGTTAAGTACCAAAGACAGCTGTGAGATTTGAATAACTGTATATTGACTTTATGAGGGGTACTGGCATTTGGGGTTTTGAGATCTCTAATATTAGGTTATCTGCCCAAATCTCCTATTCTTTAAAATTATAGAATATAGAGAAAAAAATATTCAGACTGAGTTTCTCTTTTCTTTTTGGTGATATGGTTTCATAATTAAAAATGTGTTATAGATGTATATGAAAAAAACGAAATAAAACATTTATTTGAAGTAGAACTGTTCACTTGAAGAGTAAATACATTGTGTAGTATTCAGATAAAGTCATATACCATTTTTGTCATTCCTAGTTGTGTTTGTTTTTAAATGAGGGTTTGGGGCCTTATCTATTGCTATTCAGATGTGATAGTTTTTATCTAATTAAGCAGGATTCAGATTTAAAGTGGAAACTTTACATTATTAGTAAATTAGATTGCCACTTCAAATATTCATATAGAAGACTTTTTAGAAAGATCTTAAAACAGCTAAAATTTTAACTGGCTTATTAAATTTTTATCTGTACTTAGACTATTCACTATATTTAAGACATGTTTTACAAACAGGGAGTGAGGCACATAGTGTAAACTGCAAAAGGCCTTAAAGGTGACTAATGAAAAGCAAATCTCCCTGTCCCTCCTGTTCTCCAGCTCTGTGCTTCCCTTACCCTGAGTGCAGTATCTTATTCATCCTTAGAGATTTTCCATGCTATAATATTTTAATACTTTAGAACTATAGAATTTTAATTGTCTTATTCTACTAAGAAATGTAAGCTACAAGAAAGATTTTTTGTCATAAACCAGGCATATGATTGATATGAATGAAAACTCAGAAATTAAAAAGAATGCCAGTGACACAGTGTAGTATTTCTTATTTATAGAATTGTAGTGATGTCTTTCTTGTATGGAGCTATCTATATTTTCTCAGCTGATTTTCCATTATAGCAGATGGTTGGATTTAGAAGTACAGCCTGTGGCATGGAGCATTTGCATGTATAATACTCTATTGTGGCATTTCTTGCATTAAGAAAACACACATTCATCCTGCATGTTTATGGATACATGTGTAGGTAGTAAAATTATTAAAACTTAACTGGAATGATAGGTGCCTGTCGAGTCACGTTGTGTGCCAAATGTTGGGGTTCCGCCCCAGGAGCAGGGTCTGCTAAGACCTGTGGAAACTGGCAGCAATTGACTGAAGAAATACAGAGTTAGAATGATGGTAAAGAAAGAGACGTGAGACATGGAGTAGAATTAAAGGTGGGAGCTCAGGGGTCCATTGCCGGGTTATGAGCTTATGGCAATGGCACCAAGTGTTCACTCCACTCTGATTTTATTGAAGTCTATTTGCCTAGACGGTAAGATGAGGGAGGGAACTCCTTGCCAGCAGTTTCTGAGTGAGCATATCAGCTCCTATTGTTATTATTATTAACCTTAAGCATAGCCTTCAGAAATCTGAAATCTGAGCCTTGTATTGAGAAGAGCCTCCTGCTTGAGATCACACACAGATTTCTAGGGAGGTGTTAAAGTCCATTACTTCTCTGTGGAGTAGAACACCACCGGCATTAAATCGGTGTGAGGGAGGCATTTTCCTCCCGTCACTACCACAGAAGATCTTCCTCTGCGATAAGGGATATAAGCTCTTCTGCTCATATCTCAGGGCTCTAGCTACTCCCTTGATCTCTGCCCCAGGTGAATGCAAATCTCCACAATGGGTATCTGCTTTGCCTGTTTAATGGGCAGGAAATACACTAGAAGATATATCTTTTCCTAGGACTCGCCACAGTCTCTTCTATGACCATTATTCTCCACAGAGTGCTTACAGACCCAGAGGGGTGTTTGTAAGCTGTATCCCCAACAGGCTAGAATTGCAGAAAAGGTAGGAAGCTGGCTAGCAATGGCTAGCTTAAATGTACACAAGCTGACTTTTCTTTGTTCCGACTCACTCAGCTTACTTTCTTGATTTTCCTCTTTTTATGGGGGTACTTTACCTTGCCAAGAATGGGGTCTTTGGTCCCCATTCTCCCAGCAGGTGCCAAATTCAGATTTTGGTTTGCTTTGGGGAGCGAGGAGAATGGGTAGAAAAGGAGCAGAAAATGTGACTTCTTTAAGTGTCATGTTTTATTTATGTATTTAATTTATGTATTATTTATGTATTATTTATGTATTTAATTTATGTATTTATTTATGTATTATTTATTTCCATTAGTTTCATTACTTATTGTCAGAGTTGTTTTTCTGTTGTTGGAACTATTCAGAACAGAATTTTGGGAAAATGTTGTAAAATACATTCTTTACCAATAATATGTGTCTGCCTGGGAGCATATAGGCTAAGTTCTTTAATATGTTAGCTAAAAAATGATTACTTTTCATTTATTGCATCTTATTAAACTTTTATTATCACATAATCTCCAGAAATACCCAGAAGGGGGCAGCATGGATTTGTGAGAACAGGAATGTCAAGTATCTAACCTGAAAATTAGTCTCATGCCTTCATTTGACAATGTTAGCTTAGCTCCTAGAGACAGGGTGATATTATGAATGGTACCCGTGACAGGGAGGTGTTAAACTCCATTACTTCTCTGTGGAGTAGAACACCACCGGCATTAAATGGAAGAGCAAGTAACAAATTAGGTTTTTTCGATATATCATACTTTTATGTTGACAAAGTACTGAAAGCTGTTTCTAGAATTTCCCCTTATTTTACATTTTTGAATCTGAATTTTCGCTACTAATTTAGTTCAAATATTAAAACGGCAATGTTTGTAATTACAACATAGTCTCTGAAGCCAAGTAAACTTTTTAAAATACAAATTAAGCAAAAGGTGGAAGCAGAACTCCTATTTTTCTAAAACATATTTTAATGTACCTGATGTTCTCTGACATTACTTTCCCCCTACTCTTAATTTTCTCAGCTCTTGAGACCATGTTCATTGACACATTTTCATGTTCTCAGCACCATCTTTTTGAAATTGATTTTTCATAAAATAGACAATACAGATATTTTCTAAAGATGATCTGGTCATCTTTCCTTGTCACTAAGCACATTCCTACAGCATCGTTTTTAACAATATTTTATAATTAATTTATTTTTTACAGAGCCCATGCCTCTTGTAATATAAATTATTTAATTGTATGAGACATTTTCAAATGTTCCTTACTAAGAATGTTTTTTTCTTATGAAGAATGGGGTTGAGAATTAGTATAGCTGAGTATTTTTGGAATTCCAGAATTGTTTCTTAGAATAAATTCTTAAACTTACAATTGCTGAAAAAAGGGCATATTAGGGCGGTGCCTGTGGCTCAAAGGATTAGGGTGCCAGCACTGTATGCCAGAGGTGGTGGGTTCAAACCCAGCCCTGGCCAAAAAAAAAAAAAAAAAGGGCATGTTAATTTTTAAAGGCCTTTGTACAGATATTGCCAAAATACCCTTGAAAATAGTATGGATAGGCTTGTACATCCACCATTTACCCCCATAATTTCCCTCCATCCTGCTTACAATCTTTTTTTTTTTTGAGACAGAGTCTCACTTTGTCACCCTCAGTAGAGTGCTGTGGCATCACAGCTCACAGCAACCTCCAGCTCCTGGACTTAGGTGATTCTCTTGCCTCAGTCTCCTGAGTAGCTGGGACTACAGGTGCCTGCCACAATGCCCGGCTACCTTTTTATAATCTTTATAATCTTATAGACTTGCTAATTTTCTGGGCTTGTAAGTAACCATGTGTGGAGTACATGTAAGTATAGCTCTCATTCTCATTTTAAAAGCACAGATGTGTTAATACACCAATACTGTGTTAGTTATGCATTCTGACTAGCTTCATGTTTCAAATTTTATGTTTTCCATATTTTTACTACTATCATATACTATTGTGATCAAGGTCATTTTTTTCTTGCTATGAGTATTAATCTATTTATTCATATTATAACATACTCCGTGTCTTACACAGGACGCTAAACATACCAATGCTAAGCCAAGACTGCTGGTGAGAGGTCCTTGTAACAGGAATGAGAAAGACTCGTCCTTACTCTGTTTTGATACTGTGCCATACAGTTGGAAGATTTAGAAAGTCTTCTATTTTAGAATGGTTCCTTTAGATCTTAAGTCATGTTGTTGATAGTAGAGAAGATTCCACTGGGCGTGAAATTTGCTTTTAGTAATGGCCAGAAGTGATTTGATGGTAAACCGTGTGAATGAAATAGTTGATTAAATTGACTTTTTATTTTGGGCTGAAGAGAAAGCACGGCACAAAGACAATTTTTCTTGAGTAATTTGATCAATTTTAAAATGAGTTAAGATTCATTTTAAAATGGCAGAAATTGTAAGGAAAAAATGAATGACTCTTTGTTATTCTGACTATTTGTTAACTCATATGTGACGTGTAACACATTTTGATTAGACATTAATTCAGCAAATATCTGAGTGCTTACCATATTTCAGTACCTTCTAGGACCAGGAGCATAACCGGTGTCTATAAAATCATACATGGCCTAGGAACAATCTCTGTTTGCAGATTGCACATGTGCTTGGTCTTATGTGTGTTACATGAAGGAGTTTGGAGCACTTGATAAATTGTCCTGACTAGGATCTGATGGATCTGTCTGTAACAGATAAAGTCTTGGGTGTAGGCAGATAAAGCATTTGACATATGTATATTACTTTGGAAATAGCAACCAAGAGATCAGCGTGGTTGATGGTTTTGTATGTGCTATACGCTAGCTGTATGTGAGCATTAGGACATTTTATTTCATCCTTTAGGAAGGAGGTTTGGAAGGGAAAAAAAGATAATAAAATACCAAACCCTACTGAAAGGCAAAACATTCAAGGAAAGATTTGACAAGCTAGTAAAGTGAAATAGAAGTGGATGATAAAAGGTTAGAAAAGAAGAATGTGTTTTAAAAACAACAAAAAAGTCAGTTTTTGTATGATGATTTTTTTTTTGGGCATCATTATCATGATTTTTCTTAGTCATTGGTAAAGATTTTTAAAAGGAATTGGAGAAAATACCTTGCTGTAAGCGTGCAGAGCCTAAAATAATGGGGCTACCAGTTGGTCAGGTCATTGAGAATAGGGTCTTAGAACAAAACAGACCTGGATTTGTGTCTTCATTTGGGGTGGCGTCAGCTGGTTATGTAACATGCCTGGGCCCTAGCAACTTATTCTGTGAAGCCTTAGTGTAGCAGTTGGAGGTAATGTGAAGCCTCTAGTGAGAGCTTATGAAATCACCAGTATTGTTGTTAGCAATTTACATCCTTATTAGGATGGTGAAGGCCTGATGCTGGGCAGATTGTCTGTTTTCAGTGCTCAAATGATTTTTCTGTAGATAAGACTTTATTTCTGAATCAGGAACTACTTTTTATTTCCTCCTTTCTCAACTAATGGCCAGGTGGTTTTAGAGTCTGATAGGGTGAGACTGAAGTTTCAATATATCAAGAAATGGCAACTAGACAAAAGGGTTTTATTGCTTTCTTAGAAAATATAGATCTAAATATTGGTACCTTTCTGCATTGCCTGAATTTTGAGGTTTTCAACTATATCTGAGTGGCCCGAACTGGTCTTTTTTTGTGGACATTTGTGGGTAGGTTATAGTCTTTGTCAGAATGACCCCAGATGATCGGGGGGGGGGGTTTGACCCATTTATTGTTCTTCTTAGGGCATAAATTACGGGTTAGAAGGAATATTCTTGCTAATGTGGACGCTGAAATTGGGTTTCTCTGGGGCCTTTTGTTTGTCTTTTGTTTTGTTTTGTTTCTGAGTCAGGGTTTCCCTGTGCTGCCTGGAGTAGAGTGCAGCAGCCTCCTAGCTCACTATAACCTTTAACTCTGGGGCTCAAGCCATCCTTTCTGTCTCAGCCTCCTGAGTAGCTGGGATTACAGGCATGTGCCATCATGGCTGACCTCTCTGTGCTTTCTTTTTTTTTTTTTTTGAAACAGAGTCTCACTGTGTTACCCTCAATAGAGTATTATGGTGTCACAGCTCACAGCAACCTCAAACTCTTGGGCTTAAGGAATTCTTTTGTCTCAGCCTCCCAGGTAGTTGGGACTACAGGCACCCGCCACAACATCTGGCTATTTTTTCTTGTAGTTGTTATTGCTGTTTGGCAGGCTGGGGCTGGGTTCAAACCCACCAGCTCCGGTGTATGTGGCTGGCGCCCTAGCTGTTGAGCTATAGGCACCGAGCCCTCTCTGTACTTTTTGACGTAGAATTAAAAAAGCAAGGTTGAGCATGGTGGCTCATGCCCGTAATCCTAGCACTTTGGGAGACCAAAGCATGTGGATTGCCTGAGCTCACAGGTTCAAGAGCAGTCTGAGCCAGAGCAAGACCTCGTCTCTAAAAATAGCCAGTGTTGTGGCAAGTGCCTGTAGTCCCAGCTACTCAGGAGGCTGAGGCAAGAGAATCACTTGAGCCGAAGAATTTTTTTTTTTTTTTTTTTTGAGACAGAGCCTCAAGCTGTCCCCCTGGGTAGAGTGCCATGGCATTACAGCTCATAGTAACCTCCAACTCCTGGGCTCAAGCGAGTCTCCTGCCTCAGCCTCCCAAGTAGCTGGGACCACAGGCACCCGCCACAACGCCCGGCTATTTTTTTGGTTGCAGCCGTCATTGTTGTTTGGCGGACCCGGGCTGGGGATTCGAACCCGCCACCTTAGGTGTATGTGGCTGGCGCCTTAGCCGCTTGAGCCACAGGCGCCGAGCCTGAGCCAAAGAATTTGAGGTTGCTCTGAGTTATGCACTCTACTAAGGGCGACAAAGTGAGACTGTATCTAAAAAAAGAAAGAAAAAAAAAGAAAAAATTAAAAAATCCAGCCAGCATCTTTTCTAAGCAAAGAGGTACTTTTAGTGTATATGTTCTATTAATTTATCACTAGGAAAGAAATACACAGATCTTTTCAGCATCTCTAGTTAGAATAATGGAGGCAGTAAACCATTTGCTTCCATAAGAAAGGGGAAAAAATGTATTTTAGGATTATGTTAGAGGTGTATAAATTCACTGCTTATTTCTTGCAGAGATACAGGTATGATTGGGATAAGTGGGTTAAGGCCAAGCATGAAGATTAAAAAAATCACTAGGTCCAATGTGTGGTGCCTGTCACACTCTTAAGTTGAGTCAGAAAGTAGAAGGGCAGCACCAACAGATCGTCTGCAGGTTTGACCGTCTCAGTCTCTCAAACCCCAAAACACATCAGTGAAATGAAAGAAAACATTTTAATATTTTAAGGCCATGAAGCTAAACGTAATAAAGTAAATTTAATAGGAATAAAGTATAAAAAAATATTCCGGTAACAGTGGAAGGTGGACCTAGAATTGTTGAATGAAATACTTTTGTTCATAAATTGTTAAAAGTTCTATAAACATTATTAATGTAATTTAAGATAATGTGAGTGAACTAGATGATCATGCTTGCAGAGCTATTCAGATTGTGCTAAAGCAGAGAAGAAAATGTTGAAAGGGGGAAACTAATGTACTTAAAGAATTATAAATGTTTTCATATTTTGTGGCAGGAGCACTTAAAAACCCTTTCAGGAAATAAATACAATTACACCCTAAAAGATGGAATCTATGGTATATAACTGCACAATAATAATGATGGTGGAGATAGCACCTCTCATCTTTTGTATTCATGTTAGTCACTGTGCTAATTTGTGTACGTAGCTTCATTTCATTCTCACAGCCATTCTGTGAGGTGTGTTGTTGCTGTTGACTGCAGTAGGCAGGGGACTGAGCTCAGAGAGGTTAAAGAACTCATTCAAATCACACAGTCTGTGACAGGGCTGGAAATCGATCCTGAGTTGTCTGACTCAACAGCCTGAACTTATCCACTATGCGTCCTGCCTCCAATCAGATTGAATAGTCTACTGAGAAGTAATTGAAATTCTCCATTTTTTGGCATTTTCATTATTAATTTACCAGGATAAATATGATTTTGATACATCCTTAAATGCTTAGTAAATTAGAGAATTAAGATTGGTTTTTGCAGAACCAACCACAGCCTTATGTTGAATTTTGGTATTTCTAATTTTCTTTGGATAGCTCCATATCGCTCAGTTCTGTTCTTATTTTTCTTTTCGTTTTTGATCTTTGATTATCCAAGTTCAGAGTTTTAGACTTTCAGGTCCTTTTTATCTTCTTTTACATGTAACACATTACTTGCTCTTTAAAAATATGGTAGAGTTTTAATATCAGCTTGATTAATGTATAATCATTGTTAACGTTTTTGAAAGTAGAAGTAACTAAGAAGGTGAAGTCGCCTGTTATCCTTCTTTGTGTAAGAGGACCAAATTTAGCATATTTCGATATGTTTTCCTCTAGCCTTTTAAATTCCATTTATTTTATACTTGTGATTTATACTGCAGCTTAAGTTATCTGTGCATATTGCATCTTCACTTACTAGTAAAACAAATACTTTTCCAAGTTGTTAGATTTATTCATGAAAGTAATTTTTAATGATTATACATCATTACATTTGTGAACATACCATATCTTTACTTAGCAATCCTCTTACCTTGGATTTTTAATTGGTCCCGATTTTGTCTGTTGTACATATTGTAATACAATACTGAATATCTTTGTGCATAATAATTTTCTTTCATTTAGGACGTTTTCTTTGGCTAGATTACATTTTTTTTTAATATTGGGACTTCAGAATTTTCAGGTAATAGATTATTAACACTTACAAGGCTGCTGAGGTATATTACTAATTTTTTTTCTATTGTCCCTGCCAGCACCAATGTTATTTACTTCCTTGCTTCTGTTCCTGCATCTGTAAATTGGAAATTATAACGCCTACCTTGAAGGGTTATTGTGAGACTATAGTAAGTTACTGCCATGTACTTAGAATATTATCTTGAAAGCAGTAAGAGCCCCCAAATGTTGGCTATTTGGCATTATGATTTTTAGGATCTTTGGCTAAGTTGATAGGTGAAAATAGTATCTTAAAATTTGAATTTACTTCTCTTTAATTACTAGAGATACTGAAGTTCTGTGAGGATTTTGGTGATTTTTTTTTTTTTGACAATTTTCTTCTTGTCCTTTGGTATTTTTGACTTTCCTTTTGGGGATATTAGTGTTAGCACATAGAGTTCTAAACTATTATAAATTAATTAAGCGTATGTGGCTTCTGTTATTGTTGGAATTTTCTTCTGGTTTATTATTTACTTTTGAATTTTTTTAACCGACAGGTATTTTTGTGTGTGTGTAATCCAGTTTATCTTTTTTCTGTCTAACTTCTTTCATATTTTTGAAGCTTGGAATCTTTTTTTTTTTGAGACGGAGCCTCAAGCTATCCCCCTGGGTAGAGTGCCATGGCATCACAGCTCATAGCAACCTCCAACTCCTGGGCTCAAGCGAGTCTCCTGCCTCCGCCTCCCAAGTAGCTTGGGACCACAGGCACCCACCACAACGCCCGGCCATTTTTTGGTTGCAGCCATCATTGTTGTTTGGCGGGCCCGGGCTGGGGATTCGAACCCGCCACCTTAGGTGTACGTGGCTGGCGCCTTAGCCGATTGAGCCACAGGCGC